>VZTJ01002354.1:491755-504068 GCA_013397795.1 Orthonyx spaldingii | reverse complement strand
GTGTCGCTGCCCTGCGGGTCTCCCGGTCCCGGCCGCCCCCGGGGAGCCCGGCCGTGCCGTGCCGTCCCGCCGGAGCCCGGCGCTGGGCTGCTTTCAGCCGCCACTGCCGCAGAGCTGCCCGGGTGGGCAGCGGGACTCGTCGCTCGCACGTCGCCGAGTTCCCCTGGGGAGGGCGTGCGGCGGACTTGCGATTCCTGGACCAAATGCTGGGCGGTGGAGTCCCCGTCCCGCAGAGCCCCTCTCCGGCTCCGCAGGAAAACATCGACAGCGCCGCGTCCCGTCCCGGGCTGCTGAGCTGGGTGCCGGCTCGGGCCGGGCCGTTTAGGGCCGTTCCCCGGCTGACGGCAGCGATGCTCGGAGCGCCCAAAAGCGCTGCCCGTGCCCTGGGGTCCCGGCGCTCCGCTGCCCGCCTTCCCTGGGCAGGAGGAGCCGCGGGGCAGAGCGCCCTGTGCGGGGCCTGGCCCAGACCAGCACGGGTCCCCAGGCAGCAGCACTGAGAGTGCTCAGAGCAGGGAAGCCAGGAAGGGGCAGCACTGGCTAAGGATGCTTAAGTCTGCCCTGCCAACAGTCCTGCTAGCCTTCACTGACCCTATAACATCCAGGGCAGCGCTGGAAATATATTTTTCCCCCCCTTTGCACATACCTCACTTTTCCCATACATGTTTTATTTTGTGAAAGATCAGTAGAGAGCCCGTGACAGCAAAACTCGACCGTGTTTCCACTTTTTCCCTGTGTAGCCAGAGAAAGGCTGTTGCATGAGTCAGGTCTTCAGTTTGACCCAGTATGGCCCTTCCTATATTTTTAAGCTATGAAATAAGTCACAAGAGCGTCTGCAAGGGGCAGGTAAATGTGATCATCCCCCTTTTACAGAGAAGGAAACGGAGGAGCACAGAGAGGTTAGGCAGCTAGTCCAAGGTCATAGGAAGCTGGTGACAGGAGACACAAATAGAACTCAGACCTCCTGTGTCCCACCAGACCATCCTGTGCAAGAAAAAGAAAAAAAATGTTGATGTTGTTTTTAACTTGAGAACTGTTTAGCTTTAAAGCTTAAAGTCTGTGAGAATATTTCCTGCACGCGTCTGTTGGACTCCTATTCATAAATTACACCCTAAGCTACAAATTTAAGTCTGCATTTTCCAATCTTCCTGCCCCCAGCTGAGACCTTGAAAATAAAATAACTATGGATACCTTCCCCCTCAGCTGCTCACACCATGGGGGGAAGAACCCAGAGGTTTCTTTCCCGAAGAGGATGAGTCACACCAAGTCACCTCCTCCACTAGAGAGGACAGCATCTGGGAAAACAGTCAGCCAGGGAGGACAGACCAACAAGAACTAGGACACTGGACATCCTGACAGCTTAGACCCCCTAGGTGCAAGGGCCCCCTATGGAAGCACCTCAGGGAATGGTTTGTGCCTGCCTTTGGCCAACCCAGTGCTGAGTACGTGCTGAGTCTGAGATGATGCAGACCCCATTACAAGCTCAGCAGCTGTGCCACACCAGTTTCTCCCCATCCTCTTCACACCTCCTACATCACAGCTGCATTCAGTCATGGCCCTCCAAGACCGCATTTCTTTGGCAAGACATAGCTTCTTCCTTCTCCAACAGATGTCATCAGCTCCTGATCCACTCAAGTAGCCGAGGACCAGGGAGGCCAAACCTGAAGATCTGCTCCTAATCTCTTTTCACTCTTTTATATGTTAAGGTCAGGGAGAGATGAGATGTGAAGCTTGTAGACTGAAAAGACCCTAGTGGTGAGATATGGGGAAGAAAGACGAAGCAGATATTTCTACAAAGCAGGATGAAGGTGCAGTAGGAAGCTTGTGCCTGGAACTGGATGAAACAGTCTAAACACCTAAGTTGAAACATCTGGACAGATGGACAATGCATGTGTGAAGGGGAGGGCTGAGCTGAATGTACTTGATTTTTTTTTTGTGTGTACTACTACCATGCAATTCACAATGCCTAGAAGGGTGCATATTACCTTTGAAGAGTGGTTTAGGTGCTGTGGCTGGACAAATACTAAGAAGAGAGCCATAGATCTGTCCCAGGCAAAAGTCTATCCAGCAGGCAATATGATCTCTTCATACCAGAATCTTAGGCCTTGGTTTGATCCTAAGTAGTGGGTGGCATATGTGAGGACAAATTTATCCCAGGAATTCAACCATTACTCACTGAGGCAAGCAGCTCCAGTACAAGCACAGCAGAGTAAGAGATTGTGGAGAATAGGGCGAGTTCTAGTTTCTAGAGGCAGGGGAAACCCAAGAGAGGGCCACATGGAGCTTGCACAAGAGAGGCTGACTCAGCACGGGACGGAGCCAGGAGTGACAGCAGCTGCCCCCACTCTCTGCTAGAGAGCCCCTGGGGAGCACGAGCATGAATTTAGAGAAGTCCCACTCAATTGGAAGCTGGCAAATGTCCTAAGCTTCAAGAAGAGCAAGAAGGATGACCCTGATAACTACGGGTCTGTCAGGTTCGGCTGGAGAGCAGCACCACAGAAAAGGTCAGTGGCAAGTTGAATATAAGTCCACAGTGTGACTCACATTAGTGACTCGTGTCAGTGAGTCCTGGCAGCCAGGAGGCCAAGCATGTCCTGGGTGGGTGTCAAGCACAGCATCACCAGCTGACCAACGGAGGGGATGGTCCTGCTCTGCTCTGCACTGGTGTGACCTCACCTCAAGGGCTGTGAGCAGTTTTGGGTGACACAATATGAGAAGGACATCAAACTATTAGAGTGTGTCTGGAGGAGTGTGACCAAGATGGTGAATGGCCTCAAGAGCAAAACAGGAGGAGCAGCACAAGTGACTTGTTTGTTCAGCCTAGAAAAGAGGAGAAGGAGGGGAGACTTCATAATGGTCTACAGCTTCCTTACAAGGTGAAGAGGAGGGGCAGGAGCTTTTACCTTCTTTCTGGTGACCAGTAATAGGCCCCACGGGAACATCACGAGGCTGTGTCAGGGGAGGTTTAGGTTGTATATTAGGAAAAAGTTCTTTATTCAGAGGGTAACTGGGCACTGAAACACCTTCCCCACCACACCAAACCTGCCAGAGTTCAAGAAGTGGTTGAACAATGCTCTCAGGTACATGGTGTGATTATTGGGGTGTCCTGTGCAGGGACAGGAGGTGGACTTGATGATTCTTGTGGCTCCCTTCCAACTCAGAACATTCTATGATTTTAAGTTTCTATGAACAACAGACACATAACAGTTGTTATGTTCCCTTCAGCTCTGAATTTTCATTTTTCTAGTATGTGTTAAAAACACTATTACTAAATACTAGAAAGGCAATCAGCCAAATTTAGCAGCTGAGAGTAAGCCCTCTGAAACAAATCAGGCAAACATTCTTGCAAGACTGATCATCTGCTCAACGATGCATCATTCTCCAGCACTACAGAAGCTAAGAAAGAGAGAGGAGAAACAGCCTTCACAGCAGAAAACAAATCTTTTTTGTCAAGTCACTGGAACACATTCTGAAGTTGCGCTTTTTACTCCCCAATGGAAATAGGGCACTTTGAATATCCTTGGTTAAGGCTTTAGCCAAGTCTTCTGGGAGGAGTTGCTTGGACAACTCCTGTGGACCTGGCAAAAATAAAGAACCTGGAAAATCTCATTCACACCAGAAGCTGATACCCTCCCAACATGACCTGACTCTTTCTAGCCATGGAAACAATTCCTTATAGTTTCTTGCAGCACTGGTTCCAATGTTCAGAGCATTATACAAAAGGCCACCACCAGCACCTGCAGCAGCAGGTGCCTGCCCATAGAAGAAGACTGCATGGGTCAGTTACAGCTGCATGATGTCTGTTGTACTCACAGCAGAGAGGTGGACACCTCACAGAAACACACTAGACTGTGTTTGAGACGGTCCCAAGTTCTTGTCAGGAGAGAAGGAAAGATGTCAAAGCAGAGCAGACTGGATCTCCCTCTGCAGATCTTCTGCAGAATCTGCATCTGCCAACTTCATTTAAGATTACTAGGTGATTCCAGGATTGAAAATTTAATTGAAGCAATATTTCAGTTGATCACCTGAAAACATTAAAATTTTTGAAGAACCAGTGTGAAAGATTCCAGTGCTCCCTGCCTACTATCCTCCATCCCCATAGTCCCTTGTCAGTTCTACTGGCATAGCTATTTCTGAGGCTTAGAACAGTTTCTGGGGCTCAGTTTAAAACATCTTGGTGAAATCATCCAGGATGTAACTTGCATGCTTTCTATGGAGAGTCACTTACAACCCGGGTCATTTTACTGGTACAGCTTATAGCAAGCACATCCATACAATGAAAGACGCAGTGAACTATGAGGACTAGAAGAGTATTGGCACTTTCTGTACTGATCTAGCTACTGAGGAGGCTGTAACCTGGAGCAAGATGTGAGGTGAGATGGACTGGTCTACCCAAGACCTCCCTCTGACTCTCTTTTCCTCTCTCTTTTCAATGAAGTGTTTCCAATCACCATTATTTTGACATCCTCTGGCAGGAACAGAGTTCAAGAAGCACTCTATCAAGTAAATCCCATTTATCATCATTATCCTTAGTTTTCTCAAGGACTGTGAGAAGTAAAAGCTGAGACCTGTTCTCTGTACTACAGTGTTTACTGGGACAGCTACTTATACCTGCTCCCCGGACACATGCATAGGTAAATGTATGCAGAAACATAAACTACAGCTGTGGTGGTGCTTTCCCTCAGTGAGGCTGAGCTTTACCTTACATTGCATAGACCCTTGACCCTGTACCAGTCACTGTTTGTGGCAAAGACACACAAAAGCTGCAGCAAAGAATTAGTTCTTGGAGGAGAACCTCACAGCAATGCTGCTCATCATTCACTGAAGCGTGTGAGAGCTCAGAGCAGCGCTTGTGTCACATCTTCATCCAAATTCCCCACCTGAATCAAACTTCGGTTCATTTCTGAGGGCAGGCAAAGCAGGCAGCTGTCTAACCATAACAAGAGAGTAGAGGCAGTAGGAGCACATAATTTGATGCTGCTCATTTTTCATTATAATTAGCTAATTGGCATGAGCAATTAATTAGGTTACCTGGTATTTGATTGGGAAGTTTGGCATACTTGGGCCTGGAGAGCATCCCCCTTCCAGGATTTGCAGTGGCTGGAGCTCAGCTGGTCCAGTACAAGGTCACTGCCTTCACTGGCAGTAGGTGATATGGAGAAAGTCAGAGGAGAGAGTCTGCCCCTCCTGTTTCTTGGGAGCTGCTTTGAAACTGAAGCCACACTGCTGATCCGTGCTTATGCTGCACCACAGCTCACTCAGCTACATCTGTGCCCAGCCTTGTGCCACCACTGTGGCCACACTGGGCAACCACCAGACAGGGTCTGGCTCTCATCACTGTCTCTGGACCTGATCCTGACCCAAACTTGCCATTCCACATTCGGGCTCCTTGCTAATGTGGCAAGGACTCTCATCTGCCTGTTTATTGACCTTGACTCACTAGAGAATCAGTTGGCCCTCACTGGTCTCTGGCATACCCAACCTGATTTTGGCTCTGCCCACATCTCCTCTTCCAGTCAGGACCATAGAGCAGAATGCCAGTGATTTCAACTCCTTACTAAAAGCAAAATCTACTACAATGCACATTTTCTTACAAAAGACTACACAATTGGGTTTATAAGTGCATTCAGCAATATTTTACTGAACAGGAAAAAAAAAGAGAGTGGAACAAGATTTTTTTGTCCCTGAAAAACACAAGTACAATAGAAGAATGCTAGTAAGCATTTCCACTGTATGCTGGACCCCACTCACATGCACACACACCTGCATCAATATAGTAATGACCTACTTTCAGCATAGCAGGGTTAGTGTGGTGGTGATGTAGTGCCCTTGGCTTCATCTCCCAGGCATCTGAAATTTAGTTCCCAACCATTTCTTCTTCTCTTTATCCAAGAGGATATATATCTGCCTTTTCTGGAGTCATAAGTGCATGAATGTACCAGGA
This sequence comes from Orthonyx spaldingii, assembly GCA_013397795.1. Taxonomy (NCBI): domain Eukaryota; kingdom Metazoa; phylum Chordata; class Aves; order Passeriformes; family Orthonychidae; genus Orthonyx; species Orthonyx spaldingii. The sequence continues at coordinate 498,127 of VZTJ01002354.1, read as the reverse complement.
TAAGTGTTTAGAAGAGTCAAGACCACATGAAAGGATTGACTGCATATCCTCCCTGTGGAACTGGGCCAAGGTCACTGCCTTTCAGTGGGAAAGACAACCAGAAGGTCAGCAAAAGAACCACAAAACCAAATCAAAACACGTCGAAAAGGGAAAACTACCCAAGAAAATATTGGGCCATGAAAAGAAAACCAAACTTACAACGAAGAGCTCTTTTCCTCTTACCACCCCAAGCACTAACCCCCAGAGGCTTAGTGTTTCCCTCACCATAACACAAACCAGGCCTCCTTGCTGGGAGCCCACACAGCTGCTGCTCACAGAGGATCTGGTGACTCAGGGATGTGCACAAATGCCTATGCCCTGATGGTTTTGGAACAAATCAGACACCAAATGTGAACAAAAGCAAACAGTTATCTGGCCACAGAAATGGTGTTCACAGGAGTGTCTTGGGAGCTGTACTGGGAAATGTGGGATACATACAGCACTGTCAATGTCCTGCAATACCAGAGTAATACATATGGTTACACCACATGTGCCCCAAATAGCAGGATCAGTGTACTCCCTGCCCCATATGCTGGTTTGCTTACACAACCGCAAGGATAGGCATTTCAGGAGACAGGATTCAGGACACAAGTTTGGAGCTCTGGGTCCAGGGCTAAACTGGGCTAAAACAGTAGCAATGCAAGTCTACTGGGCAGGTGGAAAGAAAGAAGACCCACTAAAATGTTTGCCCAGAACCTCACATAGATGTCTCGAGCTGCAATGTTTGCCCAAAACCACGTCAGAGATATCTCCAGCTCAATCTGCAAGTAGCAAGGATGGTATCGTACAGAGGAAGACTAAGGAGAGCTCCACTGGTCCGGTGGGAATAAAACAGCTTCCTCCAAAATGTACTTAAATTGTCTTTTATTTCATTTTCCAGTCCTAACTGAGATTTTCAAGACATCAGTTTTAAGATACCTCTTTTCCACAGTACACTTCCTTGAAAATAAGCAAAAAAGGTAAAGCATAAAAGTGTTTAAAAAATTAAACTAGCTGACAGGAGTAGTTAAAAGATTGTTTCACTTCTATTTCACAAGACACTCATGGAGATGTGGGCAGTCATTATTCAGTGATGCAATAGTGCTATGACACAGTGCTATCTTTGCTTCCTTCGGTGCAGGAAAACCTTAACTGGCAGATAAGCATGAATGGGGGATGCAGAAAAGGGTTGCCTGCAGACTCGACAAGCCTCGGAGCTGCCCATCTGGTTCTTACAAATCTCATCTGGGAATGCTCTCTTGTCACTACATCCAGCACACAGAATTCATTACAGATCTGGGAGGGAGAATGATGTGTGCACAAACTAACCTCACAAGTACCAGGACTTGCTGACATGGTTCATGTGTGTCCTTATCTTGAAAAGATGCCCAATCTCCTGAAGCTAAGGATTAGGTTGCTGTTGGCAAAAAAGGGGAAAGACGAGAAGGCCAGAAGATTTTGGTGATGGCAGTTCTCTTGAGATCATCAGAGGTTGCAATGACTTCTCCTCAGTCCCAATAGTGGGCAGAGGAAAGATGGAGAAGCCAGAACTGGGCTGCAGTCACCAAATCTAAACATGTTTGCCTGAACACCACAAGGCAATGAAGACCATAACATCATTGGAGGAACAGTTTTGGAATGTGTATTATATTTTACACACACAATCTCTTTGCAGTCACACTTGCCCCAAAGATCTATGTCTATGTAGGGCTATGTCTTTTTTAACCCAATAATCTCTCCTGGGGAGAACTGCATCAGAAAACCATTCAAATGTTTTATTAACAAATGTGTGGCTTTCCTGGACTGTGCAAGGGCTAACATCCTTAGAAGAAACTGGTTAAAACTTATCTTGTGGAATCGAACTTTACAGATACCATGAGCTGTCAAGGGGCAGAGCTCTCAGTTTGGTTTTTTTAACTCTCACAACTGGAAACAGACCTTTTTTTTTTTTTTCTTCCCCGAAGGAGGTAAGCAGGCTGCGTTCCCAATCACACAACAGGAGATGCTGTTTCTCGCCGTGCCACCTTCAGCCCAAGGCAGGCGGAGAGCCAGCGGGAGCTCCGGGGCGCTGCGCAGGGCGGGAGCGGCGGCGAGCGTGGGGCAGCGGCACGGCCCGGGCACTCCCCGCTCCGGGGGCGGGGCGCGCTCCCTCCGCGGCCGCGGAGCCGCGCTCGGATCTCCCCCTGAGCCGGGGAGGATGCGGAGAAGAGGCTACTGCCGCTTGCCTTCCCGAGAGCCAGCGAGCCGAATTTCCCGGGGTGTGTACGGTCAGCAATAAAAAGAGAAACGCGCGGTCCAAGTTAATTTTCCACCCCCGAAAGGAAATGCTGCTTCCTGTATTATGCAAGGCTGGTGCCAACAACACTGACACAGGAGTCTATTGTCCTTTTCACAAAGCCGTGGTGGGGAAGGGTGCCTGAGAAAATAGCCCTTTTGCAACAGCAAGGAGCTTTTGATCTTGGGGGGGTGGCTGGGGGTGGGAGGGTTGTAGAGAGAAAAACGGGTGCGGGCTGGGAGCTGGAAGGGATGCGGCGGCGGAGCGGGGTATCGGGGTGTCCCTCGCCGTTCCTCCAGCCCCGCTCAGGAGGCCAGGATGCGCAAAAGTGCCTGTAAATATCTTTCCTCTCCCATGCAAAGCCATCACACGGCTTCGGCCCCGCTTCCGATGTGTGCAAGCCGGAACAAAGACACCAGGGATTAGGAGCCTCGTCCTCCTCCTCCCCCTCACTTAACCCCCCGGTCTAAAGTAGAATACAAAGCCTCGGCCATCGGGAAGGAGCGAATGCCTTCCCCGTCGGTGCTGGGGCTACCCCGGCTCCCCTGGCCTCGGGGGCGCGGCTGCACGGCGGTACAGGCGCTCCCGGGTGGGAGCCGGGCGGTACAGGCGCTCCCGGGTGGGAGCCGGGCGGTGCCGGCTCTCCCCGTTACCGGCGCCCGGGGAGCCGGGGGCTGCCAGCCCGCACGGCTCCGAGGGGTCTGGATGCCCTGAATCCCCTTCGCGGACGGGCGGGCTGCCCGCGGGCTCCCTCTCCGCACCGATCTGGACACAGGGTACACGGTGCTCACGCCACCTGCAAGTCCCAGCAGTTTCTTCGCAGGAAAAGATAAGTAACATCTGAGGAAGAGCCGCAGTGTTTCCAAAAGCAGTTTGGGACACAAGCTTTCCTGTCACAGGCTTTAAAAATATCGTGGCTTGCTTTCCCTTAAATAAGCAATAAAGACAATTTATTCCTGCTCTAGAGGGATCATGCCAATCCAAAAGAGGTATATAAATTCTTTCGAATATACGGATAGATTCAATGTTGCTGATGCTATCCCTGTTAAACAATTCTTAAAGAGTTAATCTTCCCTTAAGAGAGGATTTGAAAGAACAATTCTTATTCTTAAAATAGTTCTTATAAACTTTCTTATTAGCTCTTATTAAAGGCGAGTTCCTGCCTTTCTTAATGGGATACAAAACCCATTTCCAAAGGAAGTCTATGCCCAGTAAGAGCAGCAGGGTCAGTCTTTTGCTTTGAGTGTTTTCTGGCACCTGGCTGCCTGCAGGATGGAATCACTTTGGCCGACTAATGACTGACAGTGGCTCATTATGAGAAAATGCAAATAATTTTCTTTAAATGTGCCTGCTTGCAATCAAAAAGAAAACATAATGTTCCTCTTCACACATGTAGATAGGCTGAGTTAAAGGAATTTTAGGGAAAGAGGATATGAGGAACCTACAAGAATGATTTAGAAACTTTTCTATATAAAAATAGAATGGGATTCCCTATGTCCAAAGAACAAAGTCCTTAAAAAAAACCCCAAAAAAACCCCCAAAAACTAAATGTTGCCCATTTTTTGTGTCTCCGTCGTTGTGCAAGCATAACAGAACAAAAATCCCAATGTAAAACAGATCATCCGTGTTTCCAGTAACTTGCAAGGTGCTCACTGCTGACTACATACAGCTGGTTGTGAAAGGTGCTGAATGTCACTGGTGGCCTTGCAACCCCACAGCTGTATTTACACATTCCCTTGCAGAGGGACACAGGTTTGGGTTTTGCTACAGTTTGTGTCCAGCTCTGGTCCGTGGTCCTTAGCTCCCGTCTAACCTCAGATAGAGTAATTTTTAACCCAGTCAGCATGCCAGCTCTCCATGCTCCTTCCAGCCTTTCTATAAAGGCCAGGAATGCTTCAGGCAGGAAAAGTTGCGCTCATTCTGCCGGTGGTAGGTGCCTGCCCTTCCCCCAGCCCTTAGATGTGGGCAATTCAAGTTTATCTCCCACCAACTCTGCCATAGACTTCTGTTATCTGGAAAAAGCCCCAGAGGCACAAATCCTTAAAGGCATTGAAGTGCCTAACTCCCATCAGAATGAGGGATGTAGTTGTCTAAATACCGCTGATAATCTACAAAGTCGCTCACGATTTGTGTAACAGAGATCACGTAAGTACCTACAGTCTGACACAAGCAAAGCGCTAAACTTTCCTTTATTGTTGCTGCTGCTGTCGCTACTGCTGTTATTCAACATCTGTATACTCACAAGTCCAAGTTGGGAGTTAGAAGTCCACTGGGAGAAGGACCACAAGAAGAAAAGTTTCTGCTTAAGAGATTTTACAGACAAGAAACAGCTGAAGAAACAGCAAGTACGTCTGAAACAGAAGTGGGAACAACGGGGAGATTGCCATGAGCACAAGAGCATGTTACTACACCAGCCACCTTCTGCTTTCAAGGAGTTTTCAGACTTGACCAAAGAAGTAAATTTGTAATGCTAAAAGTATGTCGCTCCTGCCCCTCTGGTGATGGCTGGTCACTGAGTATCAGACAATGCCTATGGTAACATCTGTCACCAAGCCATGGAAAAAAAAGTTAGCTGCGTGCTAACATCTGTCACCAAGCCATGGAAAAACAAGTCAGCAGCCTGCTTGGATCTCTGTTGGAAATGGGTTGGAAATGGGAGGGATCCTTTCCTTGCACTCACCCATGTCTATGTGTCTGGGACCTCCTCATGGCAAAACACAAATAGTGCTTGTGATTTCAGAACCTTGGGAAATGGCTAGTCATCTGCTTTACACTGGACTCAGCCAGCAATGAAGTTAAGACGTCCATCATTTTTGAGAGATGGATGAGGCTTATTAAGAGAGGAAATAGGCACAGCCCTAAGGGATAGGACGTGCCAAATGAACACCTAAAAATAAACACTTTGTATTTCCTGTTCCATGAAAACTATTGTTGAAGTTGCCACAGACGTATTTCATAATTATGAAAAAGAAAAACATCCAAAAGGCAAATGTTCCCATCTACCCATAATTTCTCAAAACAGTACAAACTTTGTAAAAATTTCAGAGTGTTTGAAATTATCATTGCATCCAGATAGGGCTAATCCATAACTGTTCATCATTAATATGACTCAAAAAAAAATGCTGCTGTTAGTAACACATCTAATTCAAACACTTTAAAGTTATGTCCTCAGGACAACTGTCCTATTGGGTTGGTAGATGGTGTCAGGTCAGCAGAATGGTCCCCCTGTTATCCAAGAGGAACTGCTGAGCCGCTTGGATATTTATAAATCTATGGGACCAGATAGGATCCATCCCAAGGTGATGAGGGAGCTGGCAGATGAGTTTGCAAAGCCACTCTCCATCATTTATCAACAGTCTTGGCTCACTGGTGAGGTTGCAGACGACTGGAAGCTGGCCAATGTGACGCCCATTTATAAAAAGGGTAAGAAGGAGGATCCTGGTAATTACAGACCAGTTAGCCTAACCTCAGTACCAGGTAAGGTTATGGAACAGTTTATATTGAGTGCTATTATGCAGCACCTACAGGATGGCCAGGTGATCAGACCCAGCCAGCATGGGTTTAGGAGGGGTAGGTCATGTTTGACCAACCTGGTCTCCTTTTATGACCAGGTGGCCCACATGGTGGATGCGGGAAGGGCTGTAGATGTTGTCTATTTGGAATTTAGCAAGGTCTCTGACACTGTCTCCCACAGCATCCTCCTGAAAAAGCTGGCAGTCTATGGCTTGGACAGGAACACTCTTAGCTGGGTGAAGAACTGGCTGGATGGCCGGGCTCAGAGAGGAGTGGGGAACAGTGCTGCATCCAGCTGGCGGCCAGTCACTAGTGGTGTCCCTCAGGGGTCTGTGCTGGGACCAGTTCTGTTTAATATTTTTATTGATGACATGGATGAGGGCATTAGTAAATTTGCAGACGACACTAAACCGGGAGCATGTGTCGATCTGCTGGAAGGTAGGAGGACTTTGCAAGGGAACCTGGAATGGTTGGATAGATGGGCAGAGACCAATAAGATGAAGTTCAATAAGTCCAAGTGCCGAGTCCTGCATTTTGGCCACATTAACCCCCTGCAATGCTATAAG
>VZTJ01002354.1:470768-491519 GCA_013397795.1 Orthonyx spaldingii | reverse complement strand
GGCGCTCAGTGCCATGGTTTAGTTTAGTTGAGGTGTTGGGGCATGAGTTGGACTCGATGATCTTGAAGGTCTTTTCCAACCTGGTAATTCTGTGATATGAGTCAGCTGAAGGTGTCAGTTTGACTGTTTGTGAAGGGTGAACATGAGAAGTAAATATAAAAATGAAATTAAGTGTATAATTTCACACAGCATGAGTGAATGGGCCAGAAAATGTGTTCTCTTGGTGAAGTCATCAAAACCAAACCTCTGCAGGCAAACACATTGTTCAAACCTTTTCACTGTGTAAAAGACTCCAGTGTTACAAATGCACTACATGTGAGCAGAGGAACTACTGAAACCTGTTTTCCAGTGTAGTGTGAGGCTCCTGTTTTTGAGAAAGTGTGGGCTCTGCTTGATGCCTTTTCCATGGCATTTAAATGCCCTAGTGAGTCACATGCTGGTGACTAATAAGACCATGAATTCACACTAAAGACTTTCCCTCTACTGCTTCTTATATGTGTTCTCTCTACCTAACCCTTATTTCCATGAAAATTTTAGGAATATAATTACTTTTAAAGCCTATATCTTTGTATCAGCTTTAATTCAAACTGGTGACCAGATTCCAAAGGGAGGAGGAACTTTTTTGTTGAGGTAGGAACCATGTAGGTATTCATGTTGCTCATACAACTCTCATTTCTTTAAAAGCAATGCTAATTGCTTAGATTGTTTGCTGTCACAGAACCTTATTCCCCTACTTTAGAGAATTTCTACTGACTTCCAGCCTAAGTTAATTCCTGCTGAGATTACATTTTCCTGGTTTCATGCTGACTTTTTCTTTCAAGTTTAAATACTATTTACAGGTATTTATTCCTTGATAAAGACTTATGTCAGACACAGAATCAACTTTTTTTTTACTATAATTGCCTCTTCTCACAGGACAGAAATGCCTTCGTAGACATTCCCTATGCTTATCCCAGCTAACTCAATTTAGTCAAACATGCCAAAACACCATGCCTTTTCATGGCAGTTTCACACTGATGGGTCATGACAATTCTTGAATATATCTTATTTTTTTTCCCCCTATGTCATTGCCAATGTATGATTGCCAAACTTACAGCAGATATTTCTTAGGAATTTGCTCAGAACATAAGTCAATGTACTTGTCTGCTTCCTGGTTCCATGAAGTTGTGATTGACTCACAGGTTGACTCACAGACTGTTGTAAGTTATTTTAAACATTATATACAAAAATATTAAATTTTGAAAATTGTTTATATTGGGGGTTTTCTGCTCTCTTGTACATATATACAGATAACTTTGTAATGTGAGACTTGCAGCTGCAGGGAATGAAATCTAGATGTAGCCAAGGAAAGAGATAAGTGCTTTCTGCAGAGAAGAATATTGCAAGAGAAACCAAAACAAAACATAGTGTTGTTCCAGGAGATAAACGTCTAAAAATGAAATGGAAATAGTTTTTCAAACACCATAGTTACCTACTTTTTCAAAAGACAGCTGCACAACAGAAACAAAAAGCAAGGTGCTTGCAAAAATCCAGTCTTTTACAAAACAAATAGGAGGATCTGAAAGTGAATGCTTTGGTTTGTGCTTCACAGGAAATGTACCTGTTTGCATTTCTGTCTCTCCTCTAAGGTAAGGATCCTGAAACTATTTCAAAAAAGCAACAGATAAACTTTACATTTTGAAAATGAGAAACATACTCATTTCTGAACCAGTCTGCTTCTCAGTGACCATAAGTACTTGAGGGCATGAAAAGTCTTTGCCAGCCCTGTCTGACCAGGACAGAGTGCTCCTTGAAGACCCATCATATTGAAACATTTCTTCCATCAGCCCTGCTGAGAAGATGAATCTTTAGATACTTCTTTATGTTTCTTAAGCAACCCTACCATTTTGGCCCTCACACAGGGCCAAACACAGGTGTCTAATCCTACCTGTAATAACCTGTGCCATGTGAGGGTGTCCATCCAAAGATGCATGTGTCCAGCGAGCCCAGGCCTCTCAGGAACAATGGCCAGAATTCAGAGGGGATTCCCTGGGGTGTGTACAATGACCAGATGCCAATGTCTGGACAACTGACTTGTCCCTCAGGCTTCCTTCTTAGCATGTCTCAGGTATTTCTATCTTCTTTTCTAGCCAAGACATTGCTGAATGCTTTTGAAATGCGTTGTGACTTAATGCCACTTAATACCTGGTATTTTCTAAGGAATTTACTTACAAAGGCATTTAGGCCTAAATTTAAACCAAGTCCTTGTAATCAATGTTTTCTACTGTGTCTGCACACCTTTGAAGGCATAGAGTGAGCCAAAAGAAATCACAAGCCACATGGATCAAAATGGGCACCCAACCATATCTGCACCAAAGGATGCAGACAGACCTCAACTCATCCTAGGAGTACTGTTAACCTGTGAACTGGAAATACTAAGGAGATAAACGGGTTGAGTTGACTGAATAAAGCCAGCCCACATCTGGAAACAGTACAGTCATACTTGGTTGATGCTATTTCTGAACTAAAACACCCCACTGCAAAGTGCTCCATGGACTTGGCCTGGTTTCCACAAGGAGGATCTACCTTCTGAGTGCTTTTGTCTTGTGGAGATATAATTTTCTATTTTTGTTTTTCTTAGGATGTTCTCTCAGGCAAAGGTGGAATAGCAGTTAAGTCAGAAGACCTTTAGGCTGCCTCTTTCAGCAACCAAGTCTTGTTCAAGATGGTGAAAGCAGTTGCTTCATTGTCAACTGGAAATATACTTCCCAGAAGGCAGGAAAACTGAAACACTTCCTCAATCCTTTTCCTTTCTGAGAAAATGAGTTTAAAATCTCTGATACTGGTTCTCCTGTCTTTCTTTTTGGTGCTGAAAACCTTCTTCTGTCAGTTTATTATGCTGTGTTGCCAGCACAATCAAGACTTTCTAGAAGTATCCATTCTGTGCTCACCTATGCTTTTCCACAGTGAAGTCAGCAACCATTCAAACCAGAAGTAGTAAGTAACTGATATTGATTTCTATTCCTGTTGAAATCTAAACTGAACACAACTTCTATGTCTGTACATAAAATTCGGATGAAGTTCCTTGTTATAAGGGCTTATCATAACACCTAGGGTATTCCCAAATATATTGGGATAGTGGTTACCTACATGCTGTCTTTAAGTCTATAAACTGAATGAGGAACATCTACTGCTGCTTTTTTCCTCCCCCTCCATTTAGCATTCTGTTCCAGGGCTTGTCAGTGTTTTCTAAAGCAAAGGATATCCAACCTTTTAAGCAAAAAAGACAATCACTAGTGGGGTTGTTATAGAGATTTTCACTTAATTCAGTGAAAAGTTGGCTAAACTGCTTTTGTGTTTGTTTTCCCTTGATTCATTTGACTTGCCTGCTTGAGTGGAGAGTGCTTGTGTTTTTCTGGCTCAGATATGGAAATTAAAATTACTCTGTGGTTTACTGTTTCCAGGATCAAAATTAACCCACAAGCACTAGCTTGAGGAATTGTGGATGAAGAACTGATATGCCTTTTAGAAATTGAATCTCTGCTTCCCTTATTTGCCAGCAGTTGTTTCCTTTATTCTGTTTTGGGTAGTACTGTAGAAGGCTTGTCTGCCTCTGAACAGTGTGTAACACACAGATGCCACAGCGCTCTGGCCACATTTCTTTGTCATTGTGTTTACAACTTCCTTTTATTTCAGAGAACATAGACTTAATGATGTTTCCTTATCACAACCATCAGGACATTTAAGTGTTTCCCCATAAGTTAATCCTCGCCTGCACCTTTCTATTTTTTTTTTCTTTTTGGCATCTTTCACTTCTATTGTGCTGGGAAACGTGACAGTGTATAGTATACTGTTTCATTTTCAGTTGGCACTCTTTAAGAGTGTTTTGTCTATAGTTTCATTCTGTTGGGTTTTATTTTTAACCATTTCCAAGATCTCATCTTGTTTGGTGTGAATTTGCAAGTCAGAAGGCTGCTGATCTGAAAGTCCATTTCACTTTTCTTTCCTCCAGAAGTGACTACTTATTCTTTGGTGACATTTTCCATATATTTCTTCTCTCTTCTTGCTAGTGCTTTAGGTTTTTATCTAATAGAGACTTTTAACTTTTTAACTTTTATCTAGAAGGTGTATAGCCTCCTTTTATTTTTTTTCTCCTTTCACACTCTCCTTATATATCTAGACTTAAGTTATACTTGCTAGGAAATCAACAGTTCTTATTGAAGCAGCTGAAAGGGACCTGACATCTTCCTATCTTTTTGAAAGAAATAGAAGAACAAGAATATTGAAACATAATTGTATAATTAAAAAGACCCCAACTCTGTCATGGAACAGAAAATAGAGTCCTTGCCATCTGTCTTAAGTATCATAACCATACATTTATCTTTTTTTCAATCTCTCTTTCTAGTTGCTGCAATTACGGAAGAAAAATATTCATGTCATAATTCATTTCACTCTTTTAAATGTTAATGTTTTAAATATTTAAACCTTTAAAATTGCTTTTAACAGCTTTACAGAGTAGTTCCTCAAAGCTATCACACAGACAATTTTCCACAACATACCAATACATCATTTTGTGCTTTTCTACTGTGTGTTTCCAGCTACTAATTAAAAAAAGAAAACATGAAGTATGTTGACAGACAGCACTGGGCCTGGGCACAATGACATAAAAACAATAGTAACATGATTGCTATGGAAATGGAAGTAGTCATTAACTAATCACAGGGAAAGAAAAACAACAGTAGCACCAGAATCAAAGGATATAACAGGAGTTAATGCTGTAGAAGCAGGAAAGATTTAAAAAATAGTCCCATAAAAATCAACTGATTTGGTGATTTGATAATGAATAGCAGGCAGATGACCCAGTCCTGTGTCAGTATATTTTTCCAAGAAGAAAGATGGAGAAAGCCTTAAAATATTTTTCCTCTGCTCAGATCACTGGAAGTTGCTGGAAACAACTGAAAAAGAAGTAATATTTTTCTACTCCAACCCCAGAATTTCATTTAATCCATTGCAGTTAGGGACACACTCGTGAGCATTATAAACAGAATTTGCAGAACAGGTTACCAATATAGGACAAGAGAAAATGTAGAAAAATTATCACAATTTATACAAATGTTCTTTATTGTAATACCTACCTACCTCCAATCATTCATATTTTCTTTCTTTTTTTAAAATTATTTTTTTAATTATTATTTTTTATTTTTAGAAAAAGCTCAAGAACAAAAACTATATACCCCGTACCAGCCAAGAAAGACTAGAGACATTCACAAACCCATGTTGCTGTTGAATCACCTCCCCTAACTTAGCCTGACTTTCTTATTCAATAGGGTTTTATTCAACCAGCCAGAATCAAAGCCATCATTGAAAGACAAAACACAACTCTGCATCTTATAACTAAAAGAAGGTTATGGCAAGTCCAGACTTCGGTAAATACAAAAATTGATAAGAAACTTATCTCACCCTCTTTATTGCAATGACTCAAAGGCTGACTAAAGCAATGGATCATTAAAGCAGTGGATCATAAAGTAATGGTGGATAATCCTTTGGGTCCATGGACTATGGTGGAGGAGCTGGGAGAATCTTCACAGAGCACAAGAAGTAGCTGTATAGAGAAGAAAGCAATCATAACGTGGGCTTCTGTATCCTTGAAGGATCTTGTCAATAAGCAAGTTGTCCTATGTCAAATTGATTATTCAGGAAAGAAACACACCTATCACAGCCAGAATTTCCGCCACTGAAGCAGTGGTGTTGGGCATCCTGATTATAAATACCCAACAAAAAATTGATTAAGTGGATCTGGTTTTCAGAAAGCAGTAGGATCTGAAATTCCAGACTTTTGGAGACTGGCATGTAAGCTGCCCACAAAACTAGGCAACAAATTCATCTCTGACAATTGGTAAATGTAGTAGTTACTTCCTCATTTCTTGAGTAGGAGTGACAGGAGAGCTAGAGATGACAGTAATATCAGGAGATAGGACTGCAATTGTGGGAAAGGCTGTAAACCACAGAGAAACTAGTGATGGCACAGAAACTGTTACACAAAGGAGGAAGAAACTTGAGAAGTATAAAAATTCCCTCCCAGCCTACACAGTAACAGTAGAATTGCCCTAACATTCCTGCAACTGAAAGTAGTAGTGGCTTGATCTCAGACTTTCAGACTATTAACAAAATAAATAAAAACAAAATGATCCAAGAATGAAAATGGAGTGTACAAGTTTACCAAGGGAGCTTAGAGGGTTTTTTCCTGATCAACTGTTGGACACACCATATGTAACCTCACCACACTCAGCCACGGATCTCACAGTCAGTCTCCAGCCCTGTCCAATATCACCATGAGATACAATACAGCCCACTGAGTGCAGAAGTACCTTGCACCAAGCTCCATCTGCAGCTATCCTTCAGGACTGGAAAGATGTGATCTTCTGTCCTGTAACATGGCTGAAAAAGAACAATATTTTTTTAGCCCTCCTGAAACTCTTTTTTCATTTTGACTTTTTCCCTCCTGTACTGCTGATCTAAAGGCAAACACATATCCATTAGGTGCAAAAAGTGTCATTGCGAGAGGAAATTGGGAAAAGTATTCTTAAAAAATTACAGTATCTCCTGCTGACCATTTTTGTGACTTTATTTTTTACTATTCAGTATGTCTTCATTCCCTATCCCCTTTCACTCTAAATAATGTAACTTACTGCTTAAGATCTATCCACCTATGATAATTTTGTCTCTCTGTACACTCTGTATTACATGTTAAATTGTGTGGCATCTCTGTGAACACTCTGGCAAAGCTTTAGCAAGTTTATCTTTACATTCCTTTTCCCATTGAAACTCATCTCTTCCAGAGCAGCAGTGCAATAGGTAGGTAGCAATATACAATTATTTGGAAAACAAATTTGCCATCCAAATGTTGGTGGTTTTTTTCTGAACAGGAAGTAGAGGCACAGTCTACTTAGTAGCCTGATTGAGGGATTAATATGGAGTATATACTACTCTTTCTCCTTGTGGACTCTTCAAGTCTTCTGACAAAGACTTATAAGTGAGACACAGGATAGCAAGTTCGTACTGAGGTTCTTGTCTTATCATCAATACACATTTCCTTCATTCTAAAGGTGCTAAGAATTGACATTGTCAAATTAAGTTAACGGAAGGTACAAATGTTCCTCCTTTGGAACAAAAGGACAGAGTTACCCACTGGATTGTCTGGTTTTAGATATCTGTGGTTGAAGCAGTTTTACACAGTCTATCTTTTGGGGTCAGAATGAAAAGAAGGTAAGCCAAAAGGAAGTGGGAGCTGAAGTAAGAGGTAGGATATAGCCTCAGAATAAAAGGGATCAGCACAGCATATTTTTAGATGCTTGGGAATGGAGCCCAAAAAGAATAAAACTGAGCAATCAAGGACACTGCTTCCCCTTCCAATCACACACACACTCTCTATATTGTATCTAATCACTCACAGTTATGGAGTCATTTCCTTAGGAGTTCTAAGGGAATCACGTTTGGATTCCAATATGTGTAAGCAATGCATTAATTTGATACTATAGAAACTTGCATCGGAAGTCCTTGACCAAAACATTCAGCACTATGAGTACAGTGTCATTCTTTCTGTCCCTTCAGAGTTTTCCACCTGGTGTGTTTTTCAAGGATGCATGTTAGCTTAGAAAATAAAGAGAATAGATATTAAATTAGCCGTAAACTGATAGTGAATCTTTGCATGACTTCATAGTCACATTAAGGAATGTATTTCAAGACCAATAAGAGGAATCTTGACTAATTTTACTGTTTCTGAGAAAAGGTCTGTGGAAGGAAGAGTGGGTGGCTGAATAAGATCCCACAAAGCATTCAGCATTTATGACAAAAAGGCAAATATGTTGACAAGTAAAATGAAAATTCAGTATGTTATCAGTGAGTCACACATTGAGAAGCACATCTGCTGACACAGAACATAGAAAATATCTCAAGTATATAGTATAATGTCAAGTAAGCCCTTACAGAAGAAGCAAAATGTGAAAGGATTTAAAATCATTACACATACAGGGTAAAATCAGGTAACACCCACACAATCTGGCACTCATGCTGTCATTAGGACAGACAGAAACAAAAAAAAAAAAAAAGGTAAAGCCATTTGAAAGAAATGACTGTGAACTGAAGTGTAAAAACCAGATATTGTTGTATTTTGTTAGTATTAACATCTGAAACTCCACCTTGTTTGAAAAATCAGTATAGTTTTGAATGGCTGCCCTCTGTATGACTGATAATCCAACTGGACATATGTTACAACAATACAGGCACTGCAGTAATATATATGGAGAAGTAATGATTGTTATTTCACTTTTAAGATCACTATGCCCTAGGGCACAATTAACAGGCAATAAATTCCTACATGCTACTGAAGTTCAGAGATTAGTGTTTGCCTGTCAAAGCATGGAAACACATTTACACCTAATAAAAAAGGGACTAATTAGCTGTTTAAATAAGAGGAAATGTCAGTCAGAGGCCACAAAAGGCTATGAACAATAACTAAACTCACCCCCAAAAAACTGACACGTGTGTTTACAGGCAAATATTAAGCATTCAAAAGATCATTAAATGTTTGCCAAATGTTTTTGTCATCCAAAAGAGAAGGAGCTTTATTTAAACAGTGAAACCAACAGTTATTGTTAGAAACTCACTGGAGTAAGGCATGTGTCACTCCAGTCTGTGCGCTTCTTCACAGATTGATTTGTGCATATTGGACAGGGATTCAGTGAGAGTTTGGAGCATAGAGCTCATTAGAATATGTTTTGGCTTTGTCTGGCTGTGGGATTGCAGGTGAATCAAAGAGTATGTTTGAACTCCAGGCCAGGAAACTCTATTTGGTAGAGGTCAGGGATGAAAAACTGGATGCTAGCTACTGCTAGTGTTGAATTTGTCCATTCAGATATCTGATTAGTTTTTAAAGAACACTATAAATATTTTTTGTTAGCTTTAACATCTTCTAGTGTTCTCCTCTTTGTCGCCTATTTTTCTCTAGCTTTAAATGTCAGAGAGGTCAAAGTGATCATTAACCAGCAACTATATAAAGAGACTAATAGCATAATTTCTGAATGATTTCACGGTTTGGTCATCTACACAGTGCTTATAATCTGATAAAATGAAGCTATATCACTCAAAATTGAACCTATACCATGAAGACATGCTTTTTGTTTGCTGGTGTGAATCCCCAAATGTAAAACAAGTACACCAAAAATTGATTTTTTTCTGAGATACCTAAGTTTGCCAAATTCCATTGAGCACATCCTTTAAACAAAGCATTCAGTACCTTTCACAAACATTAGTGAGAAAAATTTGTGGCTCAGTGGAGACACTTGGAAGGCATACATTAAACTAATATGTTGCATTAACCAGTGACAAACTAATGAATAAATAATCAAATGCAGTCTTGAAACCAAAAAGGTTTTTGAACCAAAGTTCAAAGGCAGTCAGTGTTTGCTGAGTTTGTGGATTTTTCCCATTTTGATTTTCTTCTTGTTTATGGCAGGAGTCAGCCCTCAGGCGAAGAACAGAAATCATCTTACATGGTTATAAATAAATGCAGGACCTGCTTAGTGCTTGACATTTGTGCCCACTGTTCCATGTTGCTTGCTCTGCATCAGTATTCCTGTGCAGCCCTGAACGAGAGCCATGCCCTGCATCACTAAGAGCACAGCCAGCAGACTGAGCAGAGCGGTGTCCCCCTCTGTTCAGCGTACAGGAGAGAAATCTGATCTATTGTGTCCAGTACAAGAAGGACAAACTGGAGCAAGACCAGTAGAAAGGCTACCAAAATGTTTAGGGGGATGAGTACATGACCTAAGAAATGAGAATGAGAGATCTGGGTTGGCTCAGCTTGGAGAACAGAAGCCAAAGAAGAGATCTGTCTACAACTAATAAATGGGTGGTTATAGGAAACAGACTCTTCTCAGAGAGGCAAGTTGCAGCTGGGGAGCTGTTACTAGATGTAAGGAAAAAGTCTTCCTGATGAGGTGCCCAGGCGGGAGAAGAGGCTGCTGCAGAATCCTCATCCTCAAAGATAGTCAAGGCCCTGAGATACATGGTGTCATTTCAAAGCTGACTCCATTTGGCGTGGGGGAGTGGGCTTAGGCCAGATGAGGTCCTAAGATCCCTTCAACTAAATTA
Organism: Orthonyx spaldingii; assembly: GCA_013397795.1. Lineage (NCBI taxonomy): Eukaryota > Metazoa > Chordata > Aves > Passeriformes > Orthonychidae > Orthonyx > Orthonyx spaldingii. The sequence goes on along the minus strand of VZTJ01002354.1, from coordinate 481,388 downwards.
TTACATGATTATATGATTCACAGGATCATGAGAGGAACATAATGCAAGAAGACACATGCTGAAATCCAGTTCAATTTTAGTAGCATTTAAGTATGTGTTTGAATTATTGCTGAAGCAGAATAAAGAGAGAAATATAGCTGCAGGACATAGAGAGATACAGTGCCTATATACAGGTTCCAAATTGTATGAAAATGGGAAGGATGTTCTGCCTAGCCTGCCAGATTGGAACCAAGGTGATCATTTGTCATTTCCAACATTTTTATAGGCTCTTTTGATTTGGGGAAAATATCTTAATCTCACTATAAGTCAGTTGCTGATTTACTAAGTAAAAGGATAAATCCATTAATACTTAGATATTTGTGAATCCTTCCAAAATACTTGAAGAAAGTTCACAAGTGGATTCCAACAGGGCAAAGGAGAGGATGCATCTCCTTAAGTTCTGAATCATTTGTCATAGTGTAAGATAAGCTGTGCCATAATAGCGCCATGGACAGCAAAGCTGGGAGATTTAGCTCCAGGAATCTATCACACCGGGGTTTGGTTATTAGAGTCTCACCCAGGAAGATATGATGCAAAACTTCTTCCTCAAGCCTTCAGACGTAGCATTAATCAGAACATATTAAAAAGTAGGATGGATCTTTCTTTTCCTCAGGGTCTTAATAATTGCACTTGGTGATGGGTTTTTTTGGTGCCATTGCCAAAAATACATTGACAAAACCACATGGCAATCTTTGTGTTTAAAAAACTAGATCATTAAAATCATACAGCTGTCCCAATGACTTCCAAGAAATAAACTTCTAAATGAAAAACAAATGGTTCCAATTAAGCTTGGGTTAAATATGAATGATTCTTGGGAAAAAATGTCTTTGGAGTTGTCCTAAGACAAGTACGTTGTCTGCTTACAAACACAGAGATCTTTGCAAGTTCTTGAAGAAGAAGAAATCTCTTTGCACTGCCCTCTTCGAATTACATGATCACCACAAAAACGAGACATGACTTCTTCCATATAATGCTTAGTAGACACTATGCCCTGTATTTGCAAGTGGTGGTCTGTCTGCCTGTGTTTTCCACAAATCCCAATGCAATTATTCCCCAGGTGAGTCAGTAGGTGAAGCAATACATAAGAGAAGCAAAAGTGAAACTACCCAGAAGCCTGAGTTCAGTAAAAGAAAAAGTCTACCTTGGAGTAAAACTCTTCTCCCAGCAACTTTATAATTGATATAAATGTAAGGAGTTGTCTCAAAAGCCAATTAATTTACCAACTTATCTGCTGCCAAGCTTAGTTTCCTAACCATGCTTCTAGAATGTCCCATCTCAGTGCTCTCTACTGATGTTTTCCACTTTGACATTCTTCCTGGAATTATAGTTAGCCTGACTTAATTTATTTAGCTAAAGATGATTATAGAATCATCAGGGTTGAAAGGACCTTTAAGATCATTGAGTCCAACTGTTAACCCAGCACTGCCAACTCCACCACTGTATCATGTCCCCAAGCACCACATTAACATATTTTTCTAATACTTCCAGGGATGGTGACTCAACCACTTCCCTGGGGCAGCCTCTTTTAGTGTTTAATAATCCTCTCAGTGAAGAAGTTTTTCCTAATATTCAATCTAAGCCTCCCTGGCCAACTTGAGGCCATCTCCTCTTGTCCTGTCACTTGTTCCCTGGGAGAAGAGACCAACCCCCAACTGGCTACAGCCTCATTTCAGGCAGTTGTAGATAACAATAAGGTCTCCCCTGAGCCGCTTTTGTCGAGGCTTAACACTTCCAGCTCCCTCAGCTGCTCCTCATCACTTGTGTTCTGGACCTTTCCCCAGCTCCGCTGCCCTTCTCTGGACATGCTCCAGCACCTCAAAGTCCTTGTAGTGAGGGGCCCAGAACTGAACACAGGATTCAAGGTGTGGTCTCACCACTGCCAAGGACAGGGGACCATCACTGCCCTGGTCCTGTTGGCCACATTATTGCTGATACAAGCCAGTCACTGGCCTTCTTGGCCACCTGGGCACAGCTGGATCATGTTCAGCTGCCATTGACCAGCACTCCCAGGTCCTTTTCCACTGGGTAGTTTTCCAGCCACTGCCCCCAGTCTCTAGCACTGCATAGGGTCGCTGTGACCCAAGTGGAGGACCAAGTGCTTGGTCTTGTTGAACCTCATACAACTGGCCTTGGCTCATCCATCCAGCCTGTCCAGATCCCTCTGCAGAGCCTTCCTACCCATGATGTAAACATCTTCTACCCCAGACTGACTTACATTCTTACAACCATATATCTGTATTCCCAAGGGCATTTTAAATCCACATCACTCAGCTATGATGCAAAAAATTAAAAGTTGTAGGGCTGGTCTACAAGATCCATCTCTTGACTTTTCTTCAGCTTGAAGCACAAACATCTTACAGCAAAAATGATTCTCTCTATGTACATTACCGAGTAGACTGTGACCCTTGTCTTATATTGCGATGCCTGCATATTTTACACAAATAGAAATAACTAATATCAATGAGCAACATTTTAAAACTTTTTTTAGATAACAGAAAACCTGCATGGGAAGAAAATGACTTCTAAATTAAGAAACCAGCAAAATCTCTGTATTCACGGATAAGTAAAATCCAGGACACAAAATCATCACAATCCACTGCCATTGCTTGCAGATCTTAATGACCAGATGGGATTCAAAATGCTTCAACCCCATACTGATAGATTCTTGGAAAAATCATAAGGTAGATTCAAGTGGATAAGAAAAGCAAATATATCACTGCAACTTTTCACCAGATTCTGAGTTGCTACAAGGTCTTGGGCAATCCCAGTGAGCTAGAGTGTGTGAAGCATGTGGGCTTTCTTATGCCACTGCCTGGTTTCCTCCTCCTTGAGAACAATGCTATGAATGGGACTGGGAGGGCAGGACATCATCCAGCCCTGGACGACAGCTATTCATTCTGCTCTAGCCAGAAGCCTGTCAGCATTTCCACTGTTTCACACGAGTCCCAGCTTCAGACAGGGATGACTTCATTTTAACCACTTTTCTCACATTTAAAAAAGTCAAAATTAGTCAAAACAAAAACAGCAACCATGTGTGCTCAGGGATGTGAGCGGAGAAATAAGGATAAACAAATCTGCTCTCTTGCATATCCTACCAGCAGTTCGTCTCAGCATGATCCTTAAAAACAGCAGGGTGCCTAGCCTCAGATTTTATCAAATAACATTTATAGGACACCCCACATTCCCTACCAGTGGACCACAAAGAATCAACAGGGAATGAATAGGCCATCCTTTATTCTTGAAATGTTAGGGTCCAGCTTACTCAAAAAAAAACCCCATGATGTATTTTATTTTGTTTTCTTGTGCTTTATAGCATGGGAAAGAATGGATGAGCAGTGAACCATACAGGCTTACTTACGAAAAATCATGGTTCATCTTACAGGCATGTTTATGAAAACAACTGTGTGTAACGACAAACACCCCTCAAAATCACTTCTGCATTTGCATGGACACAAGCAATTAGCTGTACAGTCTGTTTTAAGGGAATGTCAGTTCTTCAGTATAGGAAGAGGGAAGGCATGCTCTAGTATGTCTAGACAGATGTGTCCAGAGCTGTTGTCCCTAGACAGCAGAGGATATATGGCCTTTAAAGAGGACAAAGATTGGCTTTGCTATAAAAGAACAAGCCACTTCCTGGAGAGGAAGATACAATGATTTTTTAGGAAAACGCAGACACATTGTGAGCTCCAAGGAACAGTGATCTAGAGAGGAAGGAAGAGACTGCAGTGTGAGGACTAAACATTACCTACCTACAAACTTTGTAATTAAGGCTCATAGCCTGTTATAAACAACTTCTTGTACAATCTTCACCTAGATGACAAGAAGCAAATACTTTGTCTTTATTGTTTTTCTCTTCTGCTTTTCTCCTGCTTGAAAAGAACAAACAACTTTTAAAGTACACCTGTAATATGGATTTCACTGCTAGTAAGGAAGAAGACCAAAGTGGAGTACACATTGCAAGAGAAGAAAAAGGCCCTGTGCTCAGGAAAAGATAAAGAAAGTAAGAGAATATAGAGATAACCTGATAATGCATGCCATGACTCCATACTTAGACACTGACTCCCTGGACTCTCAAAGGTTCGAGGAAAATCTGGCACTGTTGTGTTCACAGAATTAGTGCAGAAAATAGGAAATGTTTTCCAAAATTTTAATAATGTATTTTGCAAAGTCAGCAAGTTATGTTTTACTACAGGAAAATTAAGAAAAGCAAGAAAAATATGTGAGTGGGAGACAATGGAAAACTGTTTTTTAGCTTTCTTGTTTCAGTAAGTAAGCACATAACATCCTTCCTTTGGCTGCAAGACAGCTATGTTTTCTTAATATTTTATTGTGAATAAACACAGATGGAGGTTCAAGGAGATCTCTTCCATAACTATTGCTGTGGCTTTTAACTGCTGAATAAATGTATTGGGTTGAGTTTCTTTTTTCATAATTTTCCAAATGATAGAATTATTTTAGCAGTGTTACAAAGGCTGATGTATTATCATTACTCAGTAGCTTGTGGTTTTAAATGCTAGGAAAGGAAGTGAGGGATAGGACAGATGTCAAATCCTTTGAACCGAGAAATAATCCTCAAATCTACTCTTCTCTTTCTTATCGCCTAACATTCACATCTTATTATGTTCAAATATGCCAGACAGTAGTTAATAATAGATAAGTGTATCCAGAATGAGGGCCAAACACATCACTTCATGCTCCTTATCTCTGTAATCTTCCTTCAGAGGAATTCTCTTCTTCTTCTGGAATCTGGGGCAACTTTTCGGGAAACCACAGTGATACCAAACTCAGTAAGTTATCAGTCCTTACAACATGTGTGAGTTGCCACTAGAAGCAGAGCAGATGAAGATATCAACTAACAGCAGATTTTTTCCATAATATCTGTGCTTCAACTAAAGAAAGTATGAGCTCACGGCATATTAGGTATGAAATGATGGATGAATAATTTCACAGGCTTTAAGGAAAACTGCCAGAAAAACCATTGGGAAATGTGGCATTGAAACAGAATAGTAGATTATTGCATTAGCCTCTCACTACCAGACTAGTAAGAAGCTAGCCGAGATCACAGAATCACAGGATCAGTTAGGCTGGAAAAGAACTTTGAGACCACCAATCCAACCTGTGAGTGAACAGCACCTTCTCAACCTGACCATGCCTCTGAGTGCCACAGCCAGTCTTTCCTTAAACACTCCCAGGGATGGTAACTCCACCACCTCCCTGGGCAGTCCATTCCAATGCCCAATCACCCTTTCATCATTAATGGATGAATTGGTGGGCTCCAGTTAGTAGACCTTCAGGAATGTGTCTCAAAGAATGAGTGTCATTTTCAGTCTGTCTTTGAAAACCACCCAGGAATGTGCAGAAGCACATATTTTAGGCTGGATCTGAGCACTGCTTCAGGGAATAAACAAAATGTGTTGGCAGGCTGAGCTAAATAACAGTAATGCAAAATGCTAAGTACACTTGATGTCTACAATTATCTCTTTATTTAAAGACTGGAAAAAAATCTGATCTTTAGATTTTGGGAAGCACACTGGATGTACTTTGTTTTAAGAATCCTTGGGTCGAACACTGGCATAGTGCAGTTATTGCATCTGTATGGTGAGGCCTGGTGCTTTAGTCTTGTGTTCATAAAAATAGGTATGAAATAAGAGAGAATAGAAGCATATACAAAAATATCTACCATTCAGAGAGAGAGAATAGTTGAAACACCTTATCACCCAATCCCAATACTACTTTTCAACATATAATGAAAAGTAGGTTGTTTCCCTTGGACACAGAGCAGATCCACATGTCCGCTCTCTACTATAAAAACAAAAATCTGGCCTCATTTAGCCAAATCTTGTGCACTGAGAAGCTACAATCCAACACATCACTTAGGGTATGATCCTTATTTATGCTCTTTAGACATAAATATCCCAGAGGAGAAGGCTCCAGACACTCTTCCTTCCTCTCTTTTTTCAAAGGATTTTTTTATCTTTTCAGGATGGTCAGTGTGCTATTCCCAAAGAAAAGCCAAAACCTATAGCTTTTACTGCAATCAGCTTTAGTAGGAATCTAGAGGGAAAATCAAATTTGAAAAAGTAATTATCATACTTTTAGTGCATATATAGCTGCTCTTGAAATTTGGTGTAGATCCAATTTCTAGCCAGGGCAGAGACACCAAAAAAGAGTATTCTTCCTCAGTTTTCAAGCAGAATGAGAAGGTACAACATTGCAGCAAAACTGAATGGTAATTTTGAAGAAATATGTAGAACTGGAAATGTCTGCTTCCAAGGTGGCAGAAAATTTTTAAGAGCTGAATAGCCAAAATGTCATAGCTTAGGTGATTTTCATTCTCAGTTCTCAAAGAATCAGCACAGCAAACACAAATCTTACAAATATGGGTTTTCAATAAATCTTACAAATATTGGTTTTATCTGTTAGTTCATGGTACATTTAGGAGCTTTATTGAGGAAAGAGAGGGAAGGAGTACTTTAGGTAACAGTAGAGTCAATAATCTGATTATATGAATATGCATAATTTTATAATAAACTCTGAAGGAGTGTGTAATTAGGCATTGGGTAAGTGGAAAATAACGTAGACTGAAAAAAATGACAGTTTTCAAGAGGAGGCTGTGTCATAGCAATAAAACGTTCTTCCTTGACTGTGAAAAGGAAGTTTTGAAAACAGTAAAGTAGAGCTCTCATCTAGCATAATTTTAGTTTAGTACATGATGCAACATCATAAGGAAAAATGTTTAAGATTGAGAAGAAGAGTGTTAATGGTAGAATTGAAATTTGAATAGAGCTTTACTCAGAAGACTACAATGAAGTGCCTTGAAATGCAATGATTCAGTATAGATTAAAGTTTCTTGGGATCTATTTTTAAGATCAGTCTTATTTAATATTTCCATAGCTGATGGTCCCTCAAAAAATAGAAATATATTAATTAAAGTTAATGGTAGCCCAGAAAGTCATGAGGTCTCAAACCAGAGGAACATCAGACTAATCACACATTAATTACATGAGAATAATAGAAATGTAACTGAATAAAACAAGATCTTTGACTAGAGATTGAGAACAAGACTTCCCACAGCAAACTAAGTACTTGCCAATTAAACATCTGTGGTGAAGAGAAAGCCTGAGAGTATCCGATGAAGCACCAGTTTGAAGCAATTATAAAAAAATCCAAATGTGATCCTAAACTGTATAAGAATTGTACTACTGTAGTTGTGTATGCAGTGATGTGACCTCATCTGAAGCACTCTACAAAAGTCTGACTACTCATGTTCAAGAATGTAAAATTGGAGTGCATTCTGGGAAGAGTTGCTGGGATTATCAAAGGAACAGATGACACAGAGTTTTCATGTCCTCTTTATGGATGAAGGACCCTGTGAGCTAAAAGCCACCAGAACAAACAGGTATAAACTGGCTCTGAATGATTTCTGTCCAGACATGAAGTTTTCATGACTGGAACAATAAGGTTCGAGCACAACTTCTCAGAGTAAGAACAGTCAGGGAAGAAGGAAGAGGAATGGGATCAAGTTAACTTAATATTCAAGTTTATTAAGATGTTATGAAAATAATTATATAGCATGGCTCTTTGTAACATCAGTGGATAGGACTCAGTAAACCAAGAGGAGCTCTTGAATCCAAATGTCGACCTCCTTCCCCCTCCTCATCTCCCTTGAGCTTGTATATTGCTTTGATCTGCCCACTCTGATCCTTCACCACAAAGGTACTCACGCAAATTTACTCTCAGAGGAGGATATGACAGTCTGTCTTGAAATGTCCACTGTATATATTTCTCAAACCCTTTCAGAATTGTTTGCTTCTTTGAATAAATGGCTTGGGGTTTGTTTTTCCGGTAATCTTTTACAACTTAAAAAAGTCCTTCAGAGGAAGAAACCACACAAGTTTTCACAGTTAATTTGCATCTTCCTCGTTCCAGCCTAAATCTAATTATTTAAATTTATTCTTTCTCTTTTTTTCTTTTTTTTTTTTCTTTCTTTCTTTCTTGAAGGTTGTTGTGAAGCCAATCCACAATCTTCCTTTGTAAAAATAGAGCTAAAAATAGAGAATTTACCCAGTGGCATTATTTTAATTTTTTTCCTTTCTCTTTCGTTTCAGTTCAATATGTTGAATACAAAACTTTCTACAACTCTGTAATGGCATGTGCTTCAATAACTTTGTACAAAAAAACTTATATTGGCTCTTTGCTGCAACATTCTTTACTTAATAAATATAAAGCTGCCACTCTTTGAATTCACTGACAGCTTCTGTCACAAGCATGACGTGATATAAACTGAATAGGAAATCTCACTGTAACAAAGTTGCAGCAACACACGATCAGCATCTCCAGCAATAAACTGGAGCATAGGAACATGACTTAAGCTGTTAGTATGACACATATAACAAAAAAGTAATTCATGCCATAGAACAGGTAGCTGTAAAGACTCAGAATTAAGAGATGCAATACGAAGAGCAAAAGAAGTTAAGCCCATTGTGTGGAAAATCTGCAGTAAGGAAGCATGAATAAAATCATCCATGGAAAATGTATAATCATAGTTACAAAAAATAAAAAAATTTAAAAAAAGAAGTAGGAACAAAAAATAAAATCTGTGATATTTTCTCCTTAGAAACAATTAACTACCAAGACTCTTTACAATATAATATTGTTGAATGCAATAAAAGCTTTTCCTGCAGAAACAGTGCAACAGTTCTCCATTGCAAAAACCATGTTGTTTTTTGCTCCCTCAGTGAACTCCAGTCTCCAGTCTGTGGGATCACTGCACCTGTGTGGAACCCTCTGCAAGTCAAGCAAACTCTCTATGAGTGTCAGGACCTGCATGTGAGCTTATTGTAAGCTACAACCTCTGTCTACCTACAAGTGAGCAAACTGCGGTTTTCTGTCAGAAATGAGTCATCAGATTCAAAACTAAGTCTAAACTTGGCCAATGTTTAAGAGGCTCTAGACCTATTTCTGATTTTGCTGGCTAAACCTAGGCGCTGGCTGGCTCACATCCTGAGGACTTCAACACATAATTGCCTTTGAAGATTCGAGCCTTAACTATTTCTAAGCCAGACGCCACCATGATATCTGTGTGCCTAATTCTTAAGTAGCACATTGTGGCTGGATCAAAAACCTCGTCAAAATTTCATTTTTAAAATAGCAGAAAATGCACATGGAATAATTTTTGATTGGCAGTTTCTCAGAGGGAAAAGGAAAAATATTCTTAGTGATGCATATATTTTTGCTGAAAATGCCTGTTTTCTGTGCAGAATGCCAACTTTTCAGTTTGGTGGTTAAGGGTTCATTTATTGTGTTCAGCCATAGGAGGAAATTAACGTGACTTCTGCTTATTTTGCTACTTAATGGTTATGAGTCAGAGCAGTCTCAGACTCCCTTTTTGCTGCTAGGCATTTTAGCAAACTCTTGCATGGGTTTTTTTTTTTTTTCTGCACAGTAGCAGGACTAGGAAGTAACGTTCTATTCAATTCTTTCAGCTGTGACTACCATTAATTAAATTCAAGGTTTCCCGTAGGATGACACTCTCACAGGAAATGTGCTCTTAGTCTCACCTATATGTTCCGAGCGTGTATTCTTCTGGGAGACAAATCACTCCAGACTACAGGGAAAGACAAAAAAATTTTCCTTTGAATTCTCATAAGGGACCTGGTTTCAGACTTCGGCAGTGAGGTCCTGACTACGTGAACACTGGCTTGGTTAAACGTTGGACTCAGGCTGAAGGATTAGTTTACGATTAATATGTCACAAGGAGGTAATAGAGCTTACTGAAAATAGTTACCAATCTATTAACTGGGAAATAAGCCTACCAGCATTCTGTCAAATACTGCCCATATAGCTTGAGCTGTTGCACATACCTTGATTTTTATCTTTTGACCTTGTTTTTTTGTAATTCTCACATCACTGCGAGTGAAAAAGTACTCAAACCCAGCCAGGAGCATCTGAGCGAAGCTGAAGAGCGGCAGTTGGCGAGCGCTGAGGGAGGCAGGCGGGGGTTGTTTGGATTCTGAGCATCCCCTAGTGACCGGCTCTCCCAGTGCAGCATCCTGCTTTCTCGAATCTGCATAAAGAGTGCAGGGAAGCCCAGATTCGCAGAGTACAAACAACGGATTAGTACAAATAAAGTAGCCCTAGACTTACAAAAGCACTGACAAGCTACAAAATAAGTCATCACTTCTAGAGAACAAAGACTTTTTTAATCCAAGTACATTACTTGGACCAAAAAACAACTGGCTTCCCTTGTCTAACTTACCAAAAAAGGAACTGAAGACACTTACACAGATATATTATCTTTTCACTTAAATTTCACTGATGACTTATCAATCAAATAATGAAATGAGGGACTGTTAGTATTATTTCCCCATTAGATGCCATAGCATGTTAAAAAAGTCTACGTTCATCTAGAGATTCTAATGTTCTCTTTCTGGTCACCTATTGGACTGCTTGTTGCTTTTGAACCATGAGGACAGGAAAGTTTTTGACTAAAGAAGATCCTATAAACTGTAGAGTTTTCTGGTAAACAAACCGGAAAAAATAATCTCCTTCAGCAATACGTAGGATTTTATTTTTTTTTTT
>VZTJ01002354.1:436435-468199 GCA_013397795.1 Orthonyx spaldingii | reverse complement strand
GGGGGGGTGGGGAGAGGTTTAAGAAGTGTACAGATTTTGCCCAAGAAAGAGGAAAACAGAGTATAAAGTCTCTTAATTTTCAGTCTTTTTTTTTTTCCAAATCTGAGTGTCATTAAAACATGTATAAAATTCCTACTTAAACATTGCCACTGTGTCTGTGTGCATGAGAAAAAGAGATGGTGTTTAATTGCCACATATAAAATTTGCAAAAACAGTTCAGTTTTAAAAGGTTAGAGTTGAATGAGCTACAGGTCTCAAAAGAAATATGTAAAATAGATATCCCAGATACACATGTGGAGCTATGCATTGAAATAGGTGGAAAACTCTCTCCTGGTTCACAGAAAATCTCTCAAAGTCCTATAAGTGCAAGCTAATACTAATTCTGTTACCATGCAGATACTGTGGCTATTAGTGCCTGCCAACTAACACAGCAGCTTTTACCCACCGTTCTCAAAACTCACATCCAAAGATTAACCTGCTGTGGCCTGTTGGTCACTGTCGCTGCTGCTCACTGACAGAAGACAGGGCCTGAGGGCTGCCTGAGGTCCCTGCCAGGGCAGTTCACACCGACACCTCCTGTTTGTACAGCGCTTCCCAGGGATGCTCCATGGCCACCCCAGAGCCTGAGGTCTGTGTTTACCTCTGGAAGCATCACTGCCTGGTTTCACCACCGCAGGCTGTCAGCACTGTGATGCTGTTGGTGTCACTCAAGCAGCTTTTGTTGCCTGTGGCTGAGCGGGACAGGATGGCTTTGACCAAGAAAAGCTCCCCATACCAGACACCACAGACGTGGCTTCCCTGGTCTGCTATGGGAAGGTGTTAGTCCACTTCAGCTCCTGCTTGGGGCCAAGGTGGTAGCAAGACAGCTGGGCTTTGCTGGCATGTGGGAACAACCTGGAGCTGTAGCCTGGAGAAGATGAGGCTCAGGAATGGCCTTATCACTCTTTACAACTGCCTTAAAGGAGAGTGCAGCTGGGGGGGGGTGGGGTCGGTCTCTTCTCCCAGGTAACAAGCAACAGGACAAGAGGAAACGGTCTCAAGTTTTGTCAGAAGAGGCTCAGGTTGGACATGAAGACACATTTCTTCACAGAAAAGGTGATTTAACACTGGAATGGGCTGCCCAGAGAGGTGCTGGAATCACCGTCTCTGGAAGTGTTTAAGGAAGAACTGGCTGTGGCACTCAGTGCCATGGTGTCATTCACATGGCAGTGTTCAGTTATAGGCTGGACTCGCTGGTCTCTGTCATGATCCGATTATTAGGTTCTTGGAAATACCTCTGCCCGAATTAAGGTGCAAACAAGACCTATGCCAGTCAATAGCATGGGTTTTATTTGATAGTAAATATGAGAGAGGGAGAGAGAGAGAGAAGAGAAAGGGAGGAAAGGGAAAAAAGGCTGAGGGGACAGAGAAGTGACAGAGGCAGAATAAAAGAGTATCACCGCTCCATGGGTCCCACTGGCATCCTGATGATTCTCTCCTGCCGGTCTTCTTGATGGTGAAGGTCCCCCGAAAGCACAGAGCGCCCTGGGTTAATATACCCTCAAGCCAGGGGGTGATGTCTAGGCATGTCCCTGGAGTTTGCCATTGTCTCTTGCAACAGACTTTGGATCTGTTGCATCACATGTGGTCCTGTAGTGCAAGGCATCCGGGGGGGCACCTTGGGGGGTCTTCGATGGTCTCAGCTGCCTCTCACGTGAAAGTCCCGTGGATTTTGGCCTGTGGGGTTGGGTTTCACACAGCTGGGCCAGTTTGTATAGTTGAGGATGGATGTTCAGTACCTCTGGCCAGAGGTTATGCCACGCACCCAAAAATCTCCTCTCCCCCACCACACTCGGTTGGGGGGGGAAGTTTGTAAGCCTGGCTTCTGTGAGCTGTGTTCCCCCACACCCCAAACTCAGCCGGGCATGATTCTCTCAGCGCAGCTGGTGGCTTTGGCTTTTTGGGGATGCATACCTTTTCCCCCAGCCTTGTTTGTTTCAGGTGATTGAACAAAGGGGTTTTCTCTTTGTCTAATCGGCAGCTTGACTTTCAGTCCCAGTCTTCAGGGAGGCATCTCTGGTTGTTGCCTTTTGTAATATCAGTGTTTGAGGCATGACTTATTTTCAGTCTCTGACAGTCTCATAGGTCTTTTCCAACCTAACGGATTCTGTGCTTCTATGAACAGTGCGTTCAGCCTGCAAGAACCACCCCTGCGAGAAGGGAAGCCACGGCCAAGCAGCTCACAGACCACGACATGTACCCCTCACGGCTCAGACGGGTCACACCGCCCCGGACGAGGCGGGCGGCCATCAGCCCCCGCCCCTCAGCAACCGCGGCCCCGCCCCGTTCGCGTCAGACTCAGGCGGGGGCGGGGCGGAAGTGAGCGGGCGGCGGCGGCGGAAGTGGCTGCGCGCGTTGGGGGCTCAAGATGGTGAGTGCGGGCGGCGGCGGCGGCGCCGGGTGGGCTGGCGGGGTGTCCTTGCGCCGGGCCGGATCGCACCGCCCGCCTCCCGCTCCGCCCGCTGCCACCCCGCCAGACCCCCCTCCCTTCACCCTCTCGGCGTCCTCGGGGACGGCAGGGCCGTGCTGAGTCACGGGGGTCCGGCGCGGCCATGGCGGGTTTCCTCGTGGGCACCGGGGGCCGTGGTTAAAGCGCTTCCCCGGCGGTAGGGCGGGACGGGGAACCCCGGCGGTCCCCAGACTCCGGCAGGCTACGGCTCCGTGCGGCGCCGCTCTCGGGGAGGGAGGTCACGCCTCGGCCCTCCGCGGTGGGCAGCGGTGCTGGGACCACCTCAGACGGGTCGGGCGCTGGTGTGGCTCGGGAGTGCTGCTTTTGGGGAGTGTTTCGTGGTTTTCTCCGTGACTTTAACTTTGATCTTCCCTCTTGTCAAGTCCCCCCATCTCTTTAATGCTTTCATTTACAGCATTCTCACAAAGGTTTGGTCGCTGTTGAGTGTGTAAATGGGTAGATGCTTTATATGCATATAACAACAGACATGTTAGGGCTGTCTTATAGCTCTCCTGTTACTGAAAGCTCACATGTTGGTACAAAAGATCTTAACTGTAAGCATGAGTTTTCTTTTGGATCTGACCGTGCTGCTGGAGGAAACCCTTGCGCTGAACTGCTCATCACTGTCACCTTCCAGAGATTATTGCAGTCACCTTCTGCTGTTTATTAGACATTGCCCTATTGGTGGAGCAATTTTTATGAACAGTCCTAAAATCACTTTAATAAAATCGGGTAGGTTAGAATGAAATTAATTGCCTAGTTTACTAGTAGGTAGTACTTAGTAAGTCTGTGGACTTTGGATGATCCACTACAAGTTGCTATTTTCCTTTGTTGTTACAGTTAATTGGCATACCAGACTGCTTGAATACACCTTGTCCTCCTTATGGCAGCCTCAAACCATAGCTAAATTTGGTCTTAATTGTGTCAGTATTGGAGTAAATAAAGGAATGCTTAGACAACTTCCTTTCTGTCCTGTCAGGTGTCAGGACTTGCCTCTTTCCTTTCCATCCCTGCAGCCCAGGGTGGGAACAAACAGGGTGTAATTGTGAATGTAATATGATCTGGGTCAGATCCAAAAATTGTGTTGTCGGTATCTTTAGTTTTTATCAAACTCTCTGAAAGAATTCTGTTTTAGTGTAGGGTTTATATTTTGGGGTGTGTGTGTGTGTGTTTGTTTCGCCTCTATTTTAAAGAAACTCTAAAGTCTAGGGCTTGTCTTTGAGCTCTTTCTTTCATTTGCCTTGCCTAATGGCCCATACAGAAATGGTCTGGTTCTGTTGAAGCAATCCTCACTTTTTTTTTTTTTTTCCTCTCCTTTTTGTTCCAGAATTCCAGAGGCCCTGTCTCTCTGTTGAAGGATAGTATCTCATTTACAGAAGTTTCAGCTTCAGGGCTGTTTGAAGGTCATGATCTTCTGCGCAGGGGGTACGCTTTACTTTTGCTTGCTGAGTTGTGTTGAACTTGATAAAGTTGAACTTCAGATACAAGAAGAAAGTATGTGTTAAGTGTTGGCTTTTTACAGAAGTTTCTTAGAAGGTGTGTTGCAAACAGGCTTTTACCTCTGTAACACTATTCTTTAGAAAATAAACAGCAAAGTATTGATAATTGTGAAATATCTGATAGTTTTAATATACATTTATATAAGTGTGCCATCGCACTGTGGGAAATGGTTAATTTCAGCATTGGGACAAAACCCAAAAGTAAGATAATAAAAATAGTTTGGAGTTTGCCATTTTTACATGAGTGCAAAACTTATGTCTCTGTCTTGGGTAATGAATCCAAAATAAGTTCATGGAGTTTAAAATGCCATACAACTGGCATTGCGGGGAACGTGTGTACAATATTCCATTGCAAAAGCTTGGAGGCTTTAAAATAAGATATGGTGTAGCTTGGACATAATTAAATCTGTAATGTTTTCATTCATTAATATTTTCATCTCTTTCTGAAAGGAATCAAGGAAGAAAAACACATTCTCTTTTGTCAAGCATAAAGGATGTCTGAAACTCTTTTTCTTCTGGTAGTGCTGTAATTAGAGGTTTTAGTTGCTGCTTCACTATTAATCTTTTTTTTCTGTAGTTCAGACTTTGCTAGTTGTGTGTCCCTGGGGTGGTGTTTGTATTTGAGATTGGTTTTGGAATGCAACTTAAAAAACCATATCCCAATTAATATGAAGTTAATGTCTTTTCTGCTTGTTCTTCTAGCTTTACAAGTGTAAAAAATGAATTGTTGCCCAGTCACCCACTGGAGCTGACAGAAAAGAATGTAAGTATGACATTAAATGTAGCCATCTTCACTCTTAACTAATTATGAGGTGTAAATTAACAGTTTGGTTTTCTGGACTGCTTTGTGCAGTAACAAGTAATGAGCAGGGTCTTGTGTTTAACAGAATGAAGATGTTCAACAATAGTAACATTTTATTTATACAAATAACATTGTTGGCAAATCTGTTTAATATTAACCTCTTACTTATATTTCTCTTTACTTCAAGTGTATAAGCTGGCTGCAGAGTAGGGACTTGTGTGGTCAGGTTTGGTAATCTACAAGTGTGTATGCAGATAGGCCAGGGGCACACCTGTCACCTCTGGAAGGCTGATCCTCACATTTTGTCTGTAGGTTTACCATGCATCTTCATTTTCAGACTTTGAGCCTGTGAACACGTACGTATTTTTCAATAAATTGCTTGATCCCATCTAGACATTTTACACCTACAATTTGTCGTGTTTGCAATCTTGTCTGGCTCAGTCATCGCTCATGGGCCATTACAAATGGTCTGTCCAAGGCAGAAGGAGACCAGACTTGCTGGTTGACCTGAATGTCTCTGATGCCTGTTTTGTCAGCACAGAAGATACAATGTGTCAAACTATGCTGAAGCAAAGTCATTATTTTGATAGAATGTTTCAAATTGCTAAGTTAAGGAGCATGATACGGTCTGACTGTAATGTCTAATATTTTCTAATTTTAGCCAGTGTTAGTGTTGCCTTGCATTAAAAGGATGGTGGTGTTATTACACCAACATGGTGAGCTTATTTATACATAGTATAGATGCTTCAGAGCTATTTGTCAATTGATTTTATTTTTTAAAACTGATTGCTATAACTTAGTTTTTAACTCTGTTCTTGCTATACAAAACCTGCATAATTAAAAGATCACATGCTAAAGAGACAGAAATGCACAGAAATAAAACAGGCCATGTGATCCCCTAAGAGGTATATGTGAATGTTCTAAATTGTTTCTCCCACATTTGGTTAATTTTTTCTGTAAGTTTAAGGCCAGTTTAAGAATTATTTTTGTGTACGTTTGAATGGGGAAAGACTTAGCTTAGCCTGAGATAGTTATGGTTGGTTTTACTGCTATAAATGTTAAAAAGGTTATTCACGTAGCACTTGTAGAAACCAAATGTTTTCTGCTATCCAAAAATCCTTATCCCTATAAAATAAAAAAAATGGAAAAATAATGTAACCAGAATTATAAGCTTAGGATGAGGCATATAAATAGTATTTTCTGCTAAGTTTTGAAGATCAGTCAATATAGATTGTTACAAAGAAAATGCTTGTTATACCTTTGACTTGTATTTTCCTGTTGGTTTTTGAGATCCCTTCTCATAAATGTGTTGATGTTCTTATACTGATAGGCTTTTGTCATGATGATGGAGTACAGATTTTAAAATTAGAGGTTTGTATTTTTTTTGATTATTTATGCTTAAGTTTAATATTAAGCATAACTTCTTTGTACTCCAGTATACATGAGTGAGCACTTTTTCTTCAGAAAGCCTCTACTAAATAGGTTTTCTCTGTCTTACTGATCAGTTTGAGAGCAGTTGGTAAAAATGAGTTTTCATTTGCTTTTCACAATCATAAGGAGTGTAAGTGTTGCTCTGTTTTCCTGCTTGATCAGAAAAGAAGTATATCAAGTGTTTTCAAGTAGTCTTTGATGACTAACAATGACATCAAATTGGCTTTTGTGATCTTTAAAGTGGATTTAGCTTCCTATTCATCCAGACAATATTGTAGTAAAGTAGTGCAAAACTATACCACTTGGTGGTGTTACATGTCCTGATTATCAGAAATAACAAAATAAAATTGCTGCTATTAATTTGGAATAAAATCCAGAAAAAACTAATTTCCACTTCATAAAACAAGTCTTACTGCATCACTCTCTTTCGTGTAGACTTGAGACTTGTTTGATGGTATCACTGAATTTTTACATACAAATTTAGCAAGCAGGTTCTTTTAAGTAGGATGTCACTAATTTCTTCTATGGCTCTACTTGAAAGTAACTTTTTCTAAAATACAAATCAATGTTGTTTGTGACAGTTCCAGTTAAATCAAGATAAAACAAACTTTGCCACGCTGAGAAATATTCAAGGAATCCATGCACCTTTAAAGCTGCAGATGGAATTCAGAGCAGTGAAACAGGTAGGCATTTCATCTGACTGGTATCACTTGAACCGTTTGAAAAAATGTTTATGCTTTCAAACATGCTTTCAGAAACACATCTTTCTTTGTTGAGATCCTTACGTTTCCAAAAGAAGTTAATTCACTGTTAAAAAGCTACTATTAAAAACAATGAACCAAGCAGTTCAATTATTAGTTTTCAGAACTGTCAATATACTAAAGCCTTTTAGCTGCTGTTCTTTTATTGGTTATTTGGTGAAGGCGTAACTGCTCTGGCTTTTCTGTGGACTAGCTTCATGTAAGCCTTCAGAGAAAAGCAGGAGGAATTGAGTATTATACTAAAATTAATACTCTCCTCTGCGGAATGTATGACCTTCATGGGAAGGAATCTCTGCACTTGTAGGGAAAAGAGACTTAGAGGTCTGAAGCAGGCAGTGATTTCAGAGTAGATACAGAGATAATGTGAAACCTCAAACAGAGAATTTGCTATGTGCTTTTTGTTCCACAACCTCTGTTGTAAGATCAAGGGAGGTCTACAGGGAGTTAAGTTCAAAAGTTTTAACTCTTAACTGAGAAGCTGAGTCTGTCTACTTTTCCTTCTTTTCTCCTAGGATTGAGGGTAGCTGGAGAAAGGGAAACATAGAAAGCTCATTAGTCCTAGTAAACTTTTTTGTCTTCTTGAAGGTTGTCAAGCTACTAAGAGTAGGTTTTCCAAGTGAGTTAGAGCAATTTTGTACTCCCTTTCAGTGATCAGGTGCTACCAAACTACAGTGAGCTGCATTAAGCTTGGCAGAAGTTGCTTGTCCTGAAGATGTAAAAGTCAGGATGTGACATACAAAAACATCCCTTGGTCTCAGCTGTGCTGTCTTGAGGAATCTTTTTCCTACCTTACATTAGCATGTTGCAGAGAATGAGGGAGGTGAGGATACTGTTAGTGTGTCTCCAGCAGAGGTTTTGGGAGATGGGTAGGGGAAATATGGTGATCAGAAGGTTTTTCACTTCCAGATTCATGTTGAGTATACAAGTTTTCTTGTGGTTTAACTGAAGTATCTCTAGCAGTGGGGAATGTATTCTCAGAATACTTATGCTCTGAATTCTATGTGTGCTGTTTGAAATCTTCTGGAAATACTGTGGGTGAAGGGTACAGAAGAGTGTTGAAAGTAACTGGGAGTGGACTTGAAGCTTAAGAATTGGTTGAGATCAAAGACATAATTATGATTTAGATTAATTAAAAGGAGGATTGTGTGAATGTGAAAGTCAATATAGGTCTTTCACTTGCATTCGTGACTTGTGTCAGAGATGCAGGAGGCTTAGAATGTAGTTTACAAACTCTGCAGTAGATGTCAGTCACCCAGTACTGACCTTGGGCTGTAGAGGTTTGCAGTGAACCATCCCAGCTTTATGTGAGAGGAGCTTTACAGAGGAGGAAGAAAGTACTTCTTTATTTTTTGAAGTGCAGTATTTGCTGTAGTAGCTACACTGCAGTGAAAGCTAAAAATCTCTTAGAAGGCTGTTCTTTTCAAACAGATAACAGTGTTTTTGTGTGCCAGTAGTTCTCTTATTTCAGTGTTGTTTTTTCTGCCTGTTGACTTTTTTCAGTCACTTCAGACTGAGAAATGCAAATACAAACCCTTTGAATTTCAGACTTGCAGAAATTTGAACTCTTGCTTGAACTCTTTTTACAGGTCCAGCGTCTGCCATTTCTTCACAGCTCAAACATGGCAATGGATATTTTGAGGGGAAATGATGAATGCATTGGTTTTGAGGATATCCTGAATGGTAAATACATTCTGGCTTTAGTGTTATGGAAACATTTAAAGGTAAAATTTGGGAGCTCTGAAGAAGAGAATTAAACTTCAAAAATACAGTGAATAAAATTAAATCCTAAAAGCAAAGAAGCACTGGGGAAGGAGAAATAAATGTGGTTCAGCTGTAAGTTATGTGGAAATTACTCTGAAATATTGAGCAAGAGAGTATTTGCTTGTAGGCTAGGTTTCTAATGGGGTAAATTATGCATGTAGGTTCTATGCCCCTTTCCTCAGAAACTTTTGAAGTACTTGTGCAGATTTTGACAAGCAGGGGTTACAAAGTTTTTTAAGTTCTGCAATTAAGAAGAAATGTTAGGGAAGAGAAACAGAACTAATGAAACAGCAGGGTAAAGGCTCCCTCAAATGAACTCAACAGGCTGCAGTTGTATGGTGATTTGCTGACTATTAGTATATGTGGAATAGAATAAACTTGGAAAATGGCTTTTGAACAAATTATTTCTAGCTGGTAGTTAAGGACATGGAAGAAGGCAGAGAGTATTTTGAAGTGGGATTGAAGAATGGAAATAGCTGGGGAAATAGGAAGCTGGAAATAATGGAGGAACAAATCTGAATCTAGAGGCATGTTGTCAGTCTGGGGTTGTTTTCTGAGATGAATATACAAGGAACGAGAAGGAATCTTGGGCTATTGTGGTTCCTCAGGGGTAGAGCAATGTCGAACATAATTTGTAGAAATTTGGTTATTTGGTTATTTCTCATTGCTCACAACAAGCTGTTAGATTTTTATGGAGTGCTGAGGAGTGAGTGGATTCTGAGTGTTTTTGGTAAGGCTGTATTTATCAGGTGGAACTGGACTAGATATTTTTGTTGTCTCCAGAAGAATCAGAGGCATTAACATCTCTTATTTCTGGAAGGAAAACATGATTGATGCACCATAAAGAAAAGTGTGTTTCTTTCGAACAGTCATAGCCTGTGTTCTGGCCCTGGGTTTATTGTTATAATTTAAATTTTTTGCATGGAAAAGAAGTTCATATTGTCAGTATTGGTCTCTCTTGTGTCCTCTGCACATTCCTTGGTAGCCTTTGAGTACACTGGCTAATGTCAACCATAGTTTACAGACTGGAGGAGATCTCAGAGATATTTACAGGTGTGGAATTTTTCTGTGAAACTAGGCAGTTGGGTGGAGAAGAGAAACTAAAAGTATGTGCCAGCTAACAGAAGGGAGGACTGTGAATTCCTATTGCGCACAGAAGTTGTATTGGAAGGAGGTATAGGGCAACTATGGAGAAAAGCTTCAGTCAGACTTGAGTTTTCTCACACTGAACTTGTAGTGTAATCCCTTTGAGATTCAGGCTTAAACCTGTAATACTGGTTGATTTAACATGAAGTGTGTGTGTGTCCTTACGACAAGCTGTTCCACAATTACATGTGTTTGTTCTCTGATCAGTGCTTTGGAGAGAGACTTCCGAGTTGCAGATCTGCACTCTGCAACACTGTCAGAAATCAGTCAAGTAGCTGTTGCACTAAACATTGTACTGAAAAAAAATGTTCACCTTCAGTAGTTGTTATTGGTCCTTGTAACTTGGTAAAGGCCTCATGCTGTCACCTTTTCTTTTTCCAGATCCTTCCCAGAGTGAGGTTATGGGAGAACCACACATGATGATGGAGCACAAGCTTGGTTTATTGTAACAAAATATACTTCACAAAAATGTTTTGTGTGTGTCTTTCTACCGCAGATCTAAGTACATGGTACCAAATTGACACTCACAGTGTTAAGCAGTCCTAGTTATCCCTTGCCTTCCTTGATGAAAAGGCACATTAAATGTTTAAAGTCTATAAATTGTTCTGTGCTTGTTATCAATCATACAAATGTCCTGTAACTAGGTAGTTTAAACAATGCCTTTTCATAAACTGCTCAGGACAATAGCTTCTTAAATATGGAAATGCTATATATGTATACAAGAAATTCAAAAATACCCATGCATTTTAAAACTGACTACTGTGGTAAATGCATTTAATGGAGGAAGAGGAAGGTATTTTCCACTGAGTAACTCTTTGTTCATGAAAATTTCCATACACTTTTTAACCTATTGAATAAAAGTTTGCTATAAATGCTGTTGCGTTCCAAAATATATTTAATCCTAAATCAAGAATCCTTTATCCACGACACAGTATCGTTCCTTTTTATTGCAATATCTTTAAAGGTCTTTCACTTTGGCACTGCCAGTGGTGTCCTGCTACATTCATTGTATCCCTCTCTTGACAGCTGTTTATGAGTGAACACTCTTATGAGTAAACACTGTTATGACAGTGTTTATTAAGCTTTTGTGTAGAAGTGGAAGTATTGCTGTAAGAATGGGGTTAAAGGTCTAGATTTTTTAATTGGTTTTCCTGAGAGGGTATTTTGGTTTCTGAAAGTAGAAGCAAGTTCCACTTGGGGTTTAAAGAGATGTTTTAAAATCTGTTTGTGCACATAATGCAAAAGAGCGCTCCTAGGTCTAGATATTTTAGTATTAAGAAAGAATGCAGAATTATGAAAAGTACTTAATAAAGCTGCTGCAGTAACAACATGAAGATATGGTGGTACAAATACAAAAATACTTATTTGTGGGTTTAGAAAAATCAGATTAGTTAAGGAAGAATGAGAGATTTACACTTAAATACACCTTGTAAAAGAGCAGACCACTGGAAGGGGTTTTGTGTGCCCAAGTGTTTTTATTTATTAAATTCAGGGTTGTAACAGCTATTTCTGATGTCATACATGTGTATGTTATATCAATCCCGCAAGGCAGCTAATACAGTGTGGCATATTAGAAAAAAAAGCCTGTGGTTCAAAACTGCTGTGTTCTCTCTTGTCAGATGTGAAGAACTTGAAACAATATTGCTAAAACAGGAACTGTCTTTATTCAACAGGTTTTAATGACTTGGTTAAATGTAGTTAGTGTTCTGTTGTAGATAACTTTAGCAGGAATGTTGCTATAAACCTCTTTTCACAACTGCAGACATCTCTTGTGCTTTTCAGTGGGCTTATAGCTACTATAAATTCCCTATCCATGTGGGCCAAAGTCTCTAGCTTCTGTACTGTAAATTTTATAGTGCTTTTATGTGCAAAACATTGCAGCATTTTGGAAACATTAAGATGATAGTATGACTCACTTTAGTGGTGGTTTGTTTCATTTAAGAAGTGAAGCTTCTAAAATTGTCTTTGATTTGAGACTTGTAGAGATTAGAGGCTTGTGCTATGCAGTACAAAGTATTTAATTTGTTGGGGTTTTTTCCTTAGGGAGATTAAACATAGGACCAATAAATTGAACATGCAAGCTTAGACCTACTCATGTTTTTGTTTTCTACAGCTGTCCTCATCCTTCTGTGAGCTGATAGTCTTTATTAAATATCAGAGTTGGCTGCTGTTTTATAATTGACAAGTTCCTCTGCAGTTTTGTATAAAACAAAACTAAACTGTTGTTTTAAAGTAAGCATGGGGTTCAGTAGGCTTTGTATTGCTCAAGGCTCTGGCCAGAAGATCTGAGGGATTACATTGCTAGGTCTGGGACAAGTTAAAGGTGCTGGCATGGATTTTTAGGAGGTCTGCCATCTTATCAGCACTGTTCAAGAAAATGAGGCCATCCAACAATTGTACACAGTTACTGGTACCTTAAAGCTCCCCACTTCATTGTATTGAGCTGGTTGGCCTTTCCTAGTGTTGGCTGAAAGATGGATGCTATTTCATCTGAGCAAAACTACATTAAGACAAGTAATTTACTAGTTTGTCATCAGTGCAGGGTAAAATCAGAAGCAGATTAGGAGGCTGTATGCCGTTTCTAGGTGGTTTTGTTCAATGATTAGTATACTTTGCAATAATCTTGGGTGAGATCAAGCCATATTCAGAGCCAGGAAATTGCATTGTTCATTATGTCTGTAAGGAAGCTAATCCTAGGGGTTAGCCAGGCTGGAAAGCAAATAGTATGCGTAAGAGGACCACGCAAAAAATTTGGAATCCTGTTAGTAGAGAAACGGGAGTCGAGCAGGCCTGAGGCAAAAAGCTTTGGAGGTAAAAAAGAAGGGTTACACTTTCTCAGTGCTGCAGTGGGCTGGGCTGTGGACTGGGCTTCCTGCCCCAGTCCATTCTTCCCATTTTGTACAAGCCTCATTCTGTAAAGCAGGTGCTGTATGTAGCAATCTACAGAGGGAGCCAAGCGAGGTATGCTGGGCAGTGGAGCTGGGACAGATCTGGCCTGGATAAAGGGGAGGAAGGCAATTGCAGCTCCACTGCTCTGGCAGGTGCAACACCAGCCCCCACCATGACTCCTTAATGGCAGCAGTGCTGTCCCTACTCTGCAACTGCCTACCCCCTCTTGGTGCTGATGTTCTGGGCAGTATCCTTTCCTCTCCCCACACGCAGAAGGAAAGCAAAAACACATATTCCTGCTCTGCTGTTTGTTTGTTATGACCATAAAAAACAGATGATACCAGTGCTGCTCCTGTTCACACCAACAATCCTCCACCAGTCATTCCACTGGCCATTTGTCAAAACAAAATTTAAAAGTGCAAGAACTACACATGCAACAGAGTTTAAAAAACCAAACTTTATTATTGTTATGTCAAGATAATTTGTATTTATACACAAATAAAGAAATTATTATAAACCTAGAAGATTTTGCTTTAATAATCTGAAGCATATTAGTACTTGGTTCCTCAGCTTGCACCATGCTAGACATTTTAAAAACACAGTCCATATCCTCCATATGTTTTGACCTAAATTTATAGCCAGTTGTAAATGCTCCATTTACCAGAAACACTTTGCAAACAGCACATACTTAGTACAGTAAAATCAAACCATAACAGCCATTCCTGAAGTGTACGTGCTTGTTCTCAGTTGGACTGAGACACCACCACTGGGGAAGTGGCTTGCTTTGTTGTGAGCTTCTGAGTGCTAGAAGTGTGCACTGAAGAAGAGAAAGTGAAGGTACTTGCCCCTTCTTCATTTGCTTTTTTATTTCCAGGCAGTTTTGTGTGAAACAGTTAATTTCATAAAGCCTTACATAACTGCATAATGAAGAGGCAAGGAAGACAATGTAATGTTTGTGCTGAAATCCTTTACATCAGTGTTTTCTTAATCTCTCTACAAGTACCCATTATGTTTTGAACCCACTGGTAATTGTAGAACTCAGCTCATGTTTCCAACAAGTTGGCAGTAATTTGGGCACCTCAAAGGCGTTAAGCAGTTTTATTTTCTGGCTCATGTCTAAACTACTGAGAGAAACCTAATGATCTTTAATTGCCAGCATCAGTCTTGGGAGTTCAGGACAGAAGAGCTGGCTAGAGGTGTTAGCACATTCCCTCTGGCCTGGATAAACGGCCCTGTTTTCACCTGTGAAGAGTAAATAGTGGTCTACTGAATAGAGTAAGCTCCCCTTTAACTTACTTAAACCTTTTTTAAGGCTTCTCTGTGATCATGATACATGACTTGGAAACAATGCAACCACTCAGTTATAAAGGATCTACAATAGTATCATCATGATTTGGTATTACTGTTTTTTGGTGGAGTACCACTGAGAAGTTCTGCAGGAGTACTCTGTTCCTAGGATGGGTATCAGTGGCTGTATGCAGCTCATTAATTATACAGCACATGTTATGTCTGCATTTTTATATTATGCTGTGTGCATGTGAAGTCATTGTAGTTGGTTTCCTAGAGGTTTCACTCTAAATGGCAATCACTTTACATTGTTTTGCTTTCTCTACGTAATCTGTTTTGGGGGACAAGAGTTACACACAACTTTCAGAGATCAGAATGGTATTGCCTGTCAAACTCTTAACAAGATCAACAGATGGGAGTGATCCTTAACATGGTGTTATATTTACATTTCTGCTGTGCTATGCATTCCAGTAGCTAATACTCAGGATAATTTCTACTTAAAGATCTTAAGGGAAAAGATGAGGAGTCAGTGCTGAAATGGATTCCTAGGTTTGGCAGTCTCACCAGTTTGCACTGGGGCCCTGGACATGTCATTTGTCCTCTCTGTTAATTTCTCTCTCTATGCAACAGAGAGGATGATATCTATTATGGAAGGACGTTTTGAACAGCATTTGTAAAGTGCTTTGAAGATCAGAAGTGCTGTTCAAGTGCTCATAAATTATGCTGCGTTCATTGCAAGATGATTAGGTTCATGATTCTGATTTTGTCACCTCATTTCAGGGTTGTTAAAGATCTACTGATAAGGAATGCTATCACAGCTTTTCACTAAAAGAAACACTTAAGTACCAACTTAACTAGCAAACAAGAAGTATCTCTGGGACAAAACAGATGTCTGTATGCAGTCCTTAATATATGGAAAATGATAAATGTGCAATATGGCTTCTGCAAAATGTAGGTATAGGATGAACTTCACACACTGCAAGATGGGAATTTTCTGACAGTTCTGTGTGAAAATCCATCTCAAGAACTAAGTCACAGGCAAGGTCCACACATGATATGTTATACTTACACAAATACTCAGCTATCTGCAGAACAGTAAGCGTACTTACAGCAGCTGTAAGTACTGTCTCCAGTTTGCTTGCTTTCTGAAAAACCTATTTTTTAATTTAGTAATTTTAGACAGTTTGGGGGCTTCACCGTTAAGACAGGCCTTTCCAGATGTACACAGTGAACCACAGCCTCAGCTGGCACAAGCTCCAA
Source organism: Orthonyx spaldingii (assembly GCA_013397795.1). Lineage (NCBI taxonomy): Eukaryota > Metazoa > Chordata > Aves > Passeriformes > Orthonychidae > Orthonyx > Orthonyx spaldingii. The sequence goes on along the minus strand of VZTJ01002354.1, from coordinate 452,875 downwards.
TGGCTTCAGCAGAACTGCCAGCGTCCTCTGAGTTGATAAACTTATCTCTGTCACCTGACTTAGAGTGATACAAGATTTATCACAATCCACAGCTGACATTCTCAAACTTGAGAAAGGGTAAGTGGAAAACGTATCATCCTACCTTATTTTTTCCTTCATGTTTAAAGCATTAACCTCAATTGCCAGCCTATCTGCATAGTTAAGAGCTAGCTTTAGTCAAGTGCTAAAAAGAGACTGGGTATTGAGTGATACCAATTTAGTGCTTATTGCTGCAGGGCCACTTGGAGATTGTGTTATCTCTATGGTTTCTGTGTGACATAACGATCTCTGCCACTGCATGTCAGATTAGAGATCCCAGGTATGTGGATCCTTTGTTCAACTATCAGCACTCTCTATGCTGGATACTTCTTCAGGTACCAGCAGAGCCAAGTCCTCCCCATTCCAGCTTGTGCACAGAAGCCAGCTGTAAAACAAAGATAAGACAGGTATCTTTAGCTGAGATAGTTCAGTATAGCATGCTGAATCAGCACCAACAAACACACTGGACAGCGCTGTACAGCCATCCTCTGTGGCACAAAGCCGTTGATGTGTCTTAGTAAACAGAAGCAATGACACTACTTGCCCTACTTACACAAGTCAGACAATATCATTACTGCTGCCTTTGGGCACAGTACTAAACCACTCTGCCTCTTACAGACTGGAACAACTACCCTTTCTCCTCTCCAACTGTAACATTGCATGACACTAAAAAGAAAGGTGCAGAAAAAGGGTATTCAAAGGGTCAGATATCTGAAATTAATGACAGAAGGTAAAGAAAAATAACTTTCAGAAATTTATGGTGATGATGTAACGCAGTTCCAGGGGGAGGTGTGTGGGGGGTGGATGGAAGCTTCTGCTTTTACCAGGAGTGTCTTGGAGGCTCCGGAAGTCCACTCTGGCCAGTACAGCTGGGTACTGTGCAGACAGCCCTGTCCTACCCCAGCCAGTGTTCTGGCGTGTGTATCCACCTCCCCCGAGCTAGATGGCTCGTGCATTACCAGGGTTCAAACAGAGGGCTCAATCGCATGGAATTCCAGAGACACTTTACTCTGAAGGTGTCCAGAGGCGAAAGAGGCCGAATGACCTTGTGAAACCCTTGTTATAGGGCACTGGCCAGAGGGCAGGGGGCACAGGGGGGGAGAGGGGGGCGGCAGGATACAGAAGGAGGGAAGGGTGGAGTGAGGAACAGGGCAGGGCCAATAAATATAGGAGAATTAACATATCCAGGTAAGGTAACCTAGGGAGAGACCATCTACTTCCTATGGGGGGGTTTCAAAGAGCAGAGCTGTCCCACCAACGTCCCGGGATGGGCTCAGCTACCCCAACAATGATATATATAGTGCTGATTGCAAGATGGACTGATTGATGGTAAATATCTGCTACCTTTTCTGCAGAAGAGTTTGCTTTCTTAAGAGAAACTTTCTTTACCTTACAACACTGAACTAAAGATAATATTCAATCAAACAAATATTTACTGTGCCTTTGTTAATGTAACTGAATTTCTCAATTATTTTATTACTTTACTGAAAAGTACTCTAGGCACACACAAAAGACCCCTTTGCTTCAATTCCCTCAGGTCTAAGATCCATCACTACCTTAAATTACCATTAGCTTCTCTGTAAAGACTGTAAAGCATTATAATGATGCAGGAATAGACATGAAATTACACGAAATATTCTAAATCTACAGCATTATCACTGCCTATTTCAATCTTAAAATGCAGCTGATGCAGAGATAAAAGGTGACTGAGGTGAAGTCTAAGCATTAGGAAAAAATATACAAGTCTCCAACCAGAGTGCCACCCTCCTACGAAAAACATCTTTCCCCCAGCTATAAATTTATCTAATTAAAAGTGATTCTTCTGTCATTTAGATTTTTGTTTCATCATCCTAAAACGAAGTAATTTATACTGGAAATAACGTAAAGTGACCTGTGCTTTATGAGTACTCATGAATGGAATTTCACTGTCAGTACTACTAGAGTGTTGCTAGATCTGATTAGACACAACTGCTATAGAGGCCTATTTTTAAAACATGTTTAGAGGTTTAGTCTTTTGGGCCTTAAAATCTTTTACAGATTTTAATGACACTGGGTCACAAGGTACCCATGACCAAAGACCAGGACAGATAGCTTTCTATTAAATCTAGTGGGTGACTGGTCATGCCTATAGCCCTCATCAGCATCTAGAAGAGCTCAGATTGCAAAATTAAGTTCATGCCGTTCATGTGATCTGTGGGAAAGGCTTTCCTGTAAGAAAGACCATGTAAGGGTCTCAAACCAAGGGAAGGCACACATGCAATCAAGGGCATGATGTATCCCACTGGCAGTACATTCAGGGTAGACTTCAGTTTGGGGAAAATTCAGCACAGAGCTGAGGGAAGGTAGCTGGATCAGGGAACAGGTGTGAGACTAGAGCCACTACAGCACACTAGCAGATAGGAAAGTTTGAGAACTACCACACTCAACCATTCAGCTTCAATTCATGTCAAAATAGAAATTATTGGCAAAGGCAGTCAGAACAACCCTCCTGATCCATACTTACCACAGGACAGACAGTGGAATTAGACAAAGGCCTGCCGATAGGAGGAAGCTAAAGCCTGAAAACCATGCAACAGTAGTTGCATAGAGAATATTAAAAATTGAAATTGACATAGTGCCGGTCACAACTTCTAAACAGGCAATACAAGCAAACACAGCACCTGCCAAAAATAAATGGGTGAATTACAAACAAAACAAAGTAAAACAAAATTTCTTCAAAGTTACTGAAGTTTTTAAACGTGGTTCAAAAGATGTATCTATTGACAGTATTTTTGCAAGTATGCAAGTTACAAGTACTAGAGGATCATACTTTGCTAAGTGTCTTCTATGGCAACTCCTACAAAATGCTAGGTTTTTTAAATTAAAAAACCCAAATAACACATTTTGCTGATGGAAACGATTTTTCTTCACTATTATTCTGTCACCATGCCTACTTTCTTGAATTTGCTTATCACATGAAGTTTAACTTGTTCATCCTCACTAAACACGTGCATATCTCCATACTTTACCCCTTCCAGTTCTCTTCTTCATTCTTACTTTTCCCTTTCCTGTTTCTTCCTTCTCTAATCTTCAGTCTTACATGTGGAAAAGACTGATCCAACAAGGACTGCTGGTTCAGCTTATAACCATTGCCTTCTCATTTTTGAAAAGAAATAAACATTTTGCACTGAACTACCCTTTGGGGTGGCAGTCTATTTCAGCAGTATCTTACTGAACACATTTTCCCAAGCTGCATTCATAGTCACAGGACCATAACCAAAATCACACTAGGTAAGCAGAAAAGGATGACAAGAGGCAACCTGATTCCTGCATCAAACTACTCAAGTAGCCAAAGCCCTGAAGAATGCCAAGAAACTCAATACCAGAGGTGTGTTTTAGCACAGCTAGTACAAAGAGATCTTTGTTTTAGTGTATGAAGATAAATCTTTTAAAAAATAAAACCAAAGAACTCAGGAAAATGTTTCTAGAAAGTATGTATTTGCTCCTCAAAAGCAAAATATGGGACGTTAGGGCCACATTTTGATGCCTGACATGCTTTTTTCTGTGTTCCATAAGGAAAGGACTTTGAGAAGTAGTATGTTACATTTCGTGGGACATTTTTAGAAGCCACAGGCATGAAATTGGGTTCCTCCATAGCTGTGGATCCAAGTTTAATTGTTTCTAAGTGCTTTGAAGACTGACCACCTTCTGCTTACCTTTCTAAATTAATAAACGTGACATTGACTAAATAACAGAAATATATCTTTCTCTGCATGCCAAAATCTTGTGACTGTAGAAGCCCCTGTGAAATCACATTTGTATTTGAGTGTACTTCTGCTTCAAGTTCCCCATGGAACTTTAATTTTCCCTTTAATTTAAGAACAGTATTTAATTTGAAAGTTGAAACTTGCAGTAGTTTTTAACACAATGTTGTTTATGTTAAATTGAGAACCAAAACAATTAATGTCAAGACATAGGGTCATATTATATGGAACTTGAAAGAAAAGCAGTCTTAAAATACCAATACAGACCTGTTTGTTTAAAGGTAATCTTCGTGCATCTCTGTTCTGAAGCACTGTATTATTTTACTGTTTAAAAACAAATTCTACTTACCCTGTTCACCAGTGAGAACCACTTTTGACAGCATGGATCGGAGAACAGGAATAGGCATAAAGCAGAACAAAGATGGCACTCTCACTGTAAAGCAGTCATGAGACATTGAAGTAATTAAAATCCAGGATTTTACAAATATATTGCAAACGTGTTAGTCATGTACTTCTGCATGCTTAGTTCCCCAAATAGTAAAAGGCAACAGAAAAGTCAGACTAGATGTGCACTGAGACACAGTTATCCAAGCACAGAGAAATTAATAAATGAAATATATTTCTATGGCACTATAACCAAATCATAAGCAAGTAATTCCACTGTTTCTCCACACAGTTAATCTTTTAATCAAATCCTAGATCAGTCTGATCAACCATGTATATTTTACCTCTCTATGACCCTTTCAAGGTGGTATGTTTAATATCCAACACCTGCATTCACTACAGATAGCACAGCAGTATTTTCATATATATTGTTGACCATACGACAACTGATTCTGAACTCACCTAAAAACATGAGCAGGGTAGTTTTGGCAAAGGCAGCCATGATCATTCCTCCAATGTAAGAAAACATCCCAATAAAGACAATATAAATGTCTTTGAGACATTTAGAAAATAAGTAAACTCCTAAAAAGCTGGTCAGAGAGACAGAAGTGAATGCAGCTGCTCCATATCCAATGTATACTTCATTCCAGCAGAGCGGCTCATCCAGTTCATACAGTGTAAAAAGTGAACTCCCACCCAGCAGAGTAAACAAGTAAGTCATAAATGTAAAAAGCAACACAATTATTAAAATTCTCTTTTTATAAGGGGCAGTTTTAAAAAGCATGTACACTCCAGAGAATGTCTCCCTAAGAAGTTCTTTCCAGGACACTGGCGTCTCATGTTGGAATTGAGATACGCCTACGGTATCTTCCAGAAAAAATACAATATAGATGATATTAATGACATGGAGCAGAGATGCTGTCACAAATGTCCATGCAAAGCCTATTCCTCTTAGAAAGTAGCCAGATGATAGTCCTGCTAATCCAGACACAACTCCAAAAATCAAATCCACTACAGCTATTCGTGTTGTTTTCTGGTTCTCATCGTGACACTCCTCTGCTATGTAAGCAAAGCCTCCTCCAAGGAAAGTTGCTATACTCCCAAACAGTCCAGTAATAAATGCGACTGCAAATAGGACAGAGAGTGACAAGGAAAAATATGATATTGCAGTGAAGCTAATACCAGAAATCAAAGCTCCCATTGATGGTAAAACTAAAGACCTTTTGTGTCCCTGGCGATCCCCATTAGCTACAATGACAAAGGCAACTGTAAGGCTGGGAATGGCCCTAGTTAAGTCCAATTGCATATTAAAAACAGAGGCTTTTTCTTGAACTTCCTGCAAAGAGAAAATAAAAATAATTGTAAATACTATAATACGTTGGCGGAAAAAAACTAACAATTTTACACACATAATTATTAGTATGCAATATAATGAATAGCACTGTACATGCTTATAGATTATAAATTATACTATTATAAAACATAACACATACAATGTACTTTTATAAGATTATATGGCATTATGATATATTAAGCTATAATAAAATACAGTGCATTACCATACCTTTATAAGAATGCATTATATTACAGTAATCACTAATACAAAGGAATTGCATATTCAGATTTGTGTAATTTGATCTTCAATATTCCTCAAACATTCCTTGTTACATTTTAACACAAAACTTAGTGCTTAAGACACAGTCTTACTAGTACTGTTGACAGAGAAGTTTCAGTGCAGACAAGAGAAGAATCTTTTTGAATGTGCACTTACAAGAGCTGTAAGTATCTTAAACTGCAAGGATCTCCTTCAATACAGGGTATAGCAAAAAGGCACTGGGCTATTTTAATACTATTCAGAAATCAGTAGTAAACCAGTCTTTGATTAAGGAACACATCCCATGCTCCCTCCTCACAGGACATCATTTTTCCTCCCAAATAATTGTACTGAGGGAGTTACAAGAAACAATTAATGGACTAGAGCACATTATGCAACTAAACAGATCAGGATTTGCTCTCACATCCCACTGTACAATGTTACTACTACTACAAAGAACAGTAACAACCACAAATGTGAAATACAGCTTTAAGTATTACACTAACTCACAGATATGTGAACTAATTGATTTTGCAAACACTGTAAGGGTCTGGCTTCAGAAACTGTCCAAATTATTGATGTCTCTATAGATACACCACAGCAGGTGTTCATGTAAAGAACAGCATCTAACATTATAAAAATAAACTGTAAAAACCCATTATGTGGAAAATTTCAGAGTTCTTTTTAACAGAAGTATAAAAATCAAATGTAGCTGAAAAATAACCATTTAACAGAGCATGAATGGCTGCAGAAAAAAAGAACTAAAGAAAGGTTAATTAAAAAAAATAAAATTGTTCCGAATCCAGCTGCTAAAAGACACTCAGTAAGCTAATTCAGATTTTGTTTTTAATGCATAGATGCAGACCTGACAAGACAGCAGCCACAACAGCCCTTTCAAATACAACCACCTGCTCAGACAGAAGAGCAGCAGGGGAAAAGGAAGCAACTTTATTCACACAAACCCTTTATACTCTCTAAGATGAACTTTCAGATGCAGAGAATAAAGTCACGCTTAAAGTTTTCTTGGAGTTTTCTGAGGCATAACACTGACTTGGGCGGGCATTGTGCTCTTTGATCAGCAACAGGTACAACTGTGCAAGTCTGCCCATGCCATTCTCACCCTGTGTTCAAGCCATCTATACTCCATGTTTCAGGCATCTCCTCTGTAGCTAACATAATCCTGACTGAGTAGCATCCAAAATGATGAAGAAGCTCTAGAACTCACCGGAACATACTCTGGGCAATTTTAAAATCTGCTGAATGCTTTATAAATTCATATTTATATTTACAAGCAGAGACCATGAGTTTCTAGTTCAATCTCTTCCTTTGCTTACAAGATACCAGGTTTTATTGCAAGAGGAAAATTCAACTGATCCTGAGGTTCTCAAGGAAAGCCTTCAAGATCATCAGCACTCTGAAGTCTTTTACTCTCTTCCCTTATGGTGTCTGACTGCCTTAGGATACATGAGGTCCTGTCCACTGGCCAGCACCGTTGTTACCTTGGAAGGGTCAAAACCACAGACTGAACAAACTGAGATGGAAAATGTTATTCTGATCTTTAACTCCTCTGCTGCTGACAAAGAGAACTCTATATAGTTGCAGACATCGCTTTACTAGGATTGTCATGTTTAAAGACATGAGCATCAAACAAATGCCACTACATTAAAAATAAAATTGAATGTTAATATGTATCATCTCAACCCACATTAACCACATAATACAAGTATTATTGCCAAACCATAATGAACTGTGAAACTGAAGGGATAAAAAAAAAAACCAACTTGGGTGTCCTTGTTTTGGAAGAAGTTGCACAACATAAAAATCATGGCTACACATCCAGATACCACACATGACCATGAACTTGCTGACATAAAAAACTTGATGTCTACTGACAAGAAGACTAAAAACATAAGCATAGGAAAAATCCATTTAGAGTGTAACTGCCCACTCTATGGTTTTAAAAAGCCAAAGGAAAAGAATATTGTAAATGATAAGTCAAACCTTCAGCTGCTTTAAAATCACATAACTCCATTAAATAATCAATGGAACTACATATATTTGAAGAGAAAGGTCTAGTTTTTTAATCTGCAAATTCACTCTGCTCTGAAAAATTACTCATGGTGGACAGAAATAGATATTAAAATCACCTATTTCAAAATTAAAAGAATGAACATGAAGAAGCAAGTAACTTATATTAGGATAAAATAGAGAAGTGCGCACCTGAGATTGAACAATATGCCAGACATGATAAACTGTCAGGCTCATAAAATAAAACATTACTGTGTAGCTAGGGGAAATGCATGGACTGGATAATAAATAAATGGCATAATAAATAATGTTTAATGATTAACAATATAGCTCTTTCTGAGATATTAAGAAAAGGATTATCCAAGCCAGTGATCGGAATGCTTCAGCTTGTATTCAAATTACCTTTAAACTCACTTTATTATAAGATCACGATCTTTTTTGAATTTTAAGAAATAATTAAATAACCTAAATTCTGCAAAGACTAACCATTTTTATATTTATTATATTCTACCTTTTTTACAGGCTCCAAGTGATTTTTGTCTTCAATTTCCTTTCACATTTTGCTTTGAAATAGGTGAGATTAGTACAAAGTTTCTTCATTCTCAGAATCGTAAGGACTTACACTAAATTAACTGTTAAGAGATATGTTCTTTTCAACATTAATGCCAAACAGGGCCTTACAGCAAAAGTTACAACATCTATAAACTTAATTCAGTTAGGGAGGTCTTGGAAAATCCAGAACACCTAGTTCGCACTTCCTCACAAAAGGGTTTGGAATTAAGTTACTGGATCTACTCTTTGGCCCATACACAGGACTATTACTCAGCACAGAGGCCCATTTGCACTTAAATTAATGCATGTTTTGAGCATTTAAATTCTTATGCTATGGTAACTAGTGTGGTATAAAAATGCAGCAAGGCATCCAGACAAGAGCGTAATTGTTCAAAAGCTCATGCCCTACTGGCAATCACTGAAATGGAGGGAACGGAAATTTGGCAGGAAAGGGAAACTAAGAAGTTCTGTTGGCCATTATTCAACCACTGACTTGAAGGATTCATGTTCTCAAATTAACTATACTTTGTAACCGAAAGACCTGTAAAGTGTGAATTTGCCATCACATCAGAGACACTATCTAAACTTCAGCTGAAATTAAGCACTCTGCTTCATTGTTCTGCAAGAAGAAATAAGAAGTCTTATATCCTGAACCATAGGTGCTGGCAATTAGTAAATCAGGCTGAATTTGAGGGGGTTGTAAAATGCAAAGATGTATTTGAAACGAAGATTTCTTGATGGGCTTTGCAATTAGAATTGTATGCACCATGCATGGTGTTCTCAGAGAAAACGACCAGACACAGCACCAAATGGGGAGCTAATACTAAAGAAAACACTTTTTGGGAGTAACATACAAGCATTACCAGACAATAATTGGTAATTACCTCCATGGGTCAGCCCAGAAACCATGTTGGACGAAAATTCTGTTGACCTTTTTTACTTTCACATTCTTTCTACTAAGACCAGCTTCTGTCACACGACAAAGAACCTACACCACACTAAAAGTTCTGAATTATTTCTTTGATCACCTTCACTGGAAATATGTACCATTAACAATTTCCTTTTATATATGACAAATGAGGCAGATAAGCTCAGGTGTTCAGTCTTGCACACATGCAAAGATTCAAATATGGGATGAGAGCAAAAATTTTCAAGTGCCACCTTTTCAGCAATGTAAGGGAATTCCAGTTGACTGTTTTCGTAACCCCAACTTCTGTGTAATTTATAATCTGCATCACTTACTTTTCTGACCCTACAGTGGTTTCATCTTTCACCTTATCCAACCCAACTGGCAGTTGTTGTTGACAAGTGTGGTTCTATAGCACCTCTTCTGAAAATATGTTCCCTCTGCTATTCCCATGTTAGCAATCATGTGGCCACTGAGTGTGTCAGAGCAGTGTACTGCTTCAGAAAAAAACCCTCAACATTCAAAAAACAACAAGCCCAAAACAAGAGGTGAGCTTTCTCAAATCCAAACCACAACCTGTAACTGCAGAACTGCGAGATACAACACATGGGGTGAGAGGTGAAAGGGAAATGGAGAATGACCATCTCTTCTGCTGGCAGCTCACAGTTAGCTCTGCTTAAGTGCAGCATTAAAACTGCACTGAAAGTGCAACAGAAAATGTTCCAATCAACAACTATCTATCCAGCATGCTGAAGTATGGAAAAGTGCTAAGAATGTAGCTGACCATGGGATCCTGTCATCTTGACATCTTTGTATTTCAACAAGGCAGACTAGTACTCTAAATGGCAAACCATCAATTGCATTTGATTATGTAAAGATCAGTTAAATTTCTTCCACATTTTAAACTCCAACATTTTTTATTTTAATTTCCCGTGTTCCTCATCCTTGTAATTCCTCTGAAATACATGTATTTTAAGCTAGATCTTATTCCTCAAAATTACAGGGCACTTGCTAAACTTCACCTGGTTACAAAGAACAGTAGGAGCCACAGAGGCAACCGATGGCTCACAAACACAACATGCACAATGGTCGTGGGAGGGGGAGCCTCCAGCTGTACCCGCTGTAATGTCAGCCCCATGCTAATTCGGTCCCCATTCTCTCAGACGATTTTCAACTCCCGCTATAATACGAATTTACCTCAGCACCATCCTGGAGACAAATCTTTTCTCTTTAAAGCACTATCACTACCTACAGCATAACATTAGAGCGAGGAGACAGTGAAGTGAGAGCAGGTTACAAAACTACGGTTTTCCGGAGAATTAAAGGTTAAGGTTATAAAACAGAAGGTTATACTGAGGCAGCACCTCCTGGCTGCAAGTTTATTTACAACTATTATTCCTCCCCCGCCACTTGCCTTCTGTTTGATATAAGCCGGACTGCTCTTATTCTGCTCGCAGTGACTGACATTGCTGTCGCTCACGAAAGTGGAGTTGTACTCCTGCTCCCACAGCCGCCGGTAGATGAACTGCTGCACCAGCGGGCTCGTCAGGGAGGACGCAAAAATGTAGATGAAAATGACGGGCTCCACGCACAGAACCTTCTTCATCTCTGGCTCTGGGCTTCAAACCCTGCGTCAGAAAACAACGCGCAATTGCTCAGGAGACGAAAGGGAAACACGCGAGCGGCAGCCGGCACGCTGACAGCCAGCCCCATGCACTGGGGACACGCTCCGCCAGCCCCCGTCCCGGAGCACCTCCGTGGCCCGCCGGGTGTCCCTGCCGCCCGCCCTGCGCACCGGCCCCGTCCCGCAGCGCCGTGACACCGGGAGGCGGGACGCGGGCCGGCCGTGTCCCTCAGCGGAGGAGTGTCCCCTGCCGCGCCGTCGCCGCCCCCCCGGCCGCGGCCGCCGGGCGGGGGAGGAGGAGGAGGAGGAGGCCGAGGACGAGGCCNCCCCCCGGCCGCGGCCGCCGGGAGGGGGAGGAGGAGGAGGAGGAGGCCGAGGCCGAGGCCGAGGCTGGGTGCCGCCATCGCGGCCCGGTGTCCCCGTCTCGGCCCCTGGGCGGGGCGCTGCGGCGGGCGGGGCCACGGCCCGGCGGCGGCGCGGGGTCCCTGTGCCCGCGGGTGTCACCGCCGCGGTGTTTGTCCCCACGCCCGGGACGGTCGGGGCTGCTGCCAGAGGTCAGGACACATCAGCACCGTGGCGATTCCAGCACCGCGCCGCCGCTCAGCGCGCCCCGGGCCCGCGGCGTGTTTGGGCTGCTTACATAACGAGGATCTATTTGCGTGATCAGCGGCATCTCTGGCCTCGTTTGGCACCGCGATCTCGGCCTGCAGCTCAGCCTGCCCAGGGGCGAAGTGGCCTTCCCTGGCCGAAGAGGAACCCGCGGCGTGCTGCCCCACCGTGCCGCGGTGCGCTCAGCTGGCACAGCTTAGAGGTTTTATTATAGCTGCGCCCCTTCCCTGTGCTCTCGGATGTCAGCGTGTGTAAAAGCAACATTGATTAGCCACCAGCTGCTCTCTCATTAATGGAATCATAGAATCGTTTAGGTTGGAAAAGACCTCTGATATCATGAAGTCTAACCATTAACCCAGCACTGCCAGGAAGAGATAGATCTCGTTCTCTCTGCGTCTGGCATAGCTGGTGCCAAGTGTCAGGGGAAAGGCCTTGGTGGCCTGTGTCCCTATTGGAACAGCTGCTGGGGCACGTGCTGCAGCTCCACATGGAAGGTTGTGCTGTGCAGACCCGCAGCTGTGTGGTTTAGATACGGCCTCTGCCCACCCTGCTGTGCACGGCCCAGGGAGCATGCCCTGGCAGCTGCTGCACTGTCCTTCTGAGACTATACCGAGTCATGATTCTGGCCTCATCACAGGTGTGGTACACCAAGGAGAACTGACATAGCTGGGGAGTCCTGAAAGACCTCCTTTCAGTCTTAAATACTGGTTCTCCATTACAAGTACCGCAAAAAGTCCCTTTTGCTAAAAGCACGTCAGAACGTCAAAGTTTCCCTGATGTATTTGCTCTCTTAAAATAGAAGGGCAGTTCAGAAACTTCATGAAAACTGAGTTTCTTGATAAAGTGATTTGAAGACAGATTCTCTGTAACCTGGGTCATATGATCTTGAGTAATGCTTTAAGTTGTTCACTGCCACATGACACGTCATTCAAACCCAAATTTAGGGACAATACTGACTTGTCAAGTGTCTCTTAGTACAGGATCAACCCAATGTACAGGCTCAGTGGTCGTGATCATTTACTTGAGCTTCTTTGGTCTAGCATATAGGCTTGCTCATAGAGGCACACAAGCAGACTGAGTCAAAAAAAGTGCTACTCTGGCATGAGATCAGCTTGTAGAGGGTAGTGTCCTTCTCTTCAACCTGTCCAAGTCCAAAGTCTGACTCATTCTGTGACAGCATTTTGTTTGTCACAAGGTAAAGCCAAAACAATCATGTGAGGCTGCTAGAGGAGAGGGGCTGTTCAGGTCACTCATCCAGCTGTTAACATTTATTTGAGCAGGGTGAAGAAGGGATTTTAAGCCTGGTGGAGCTTTCTGTTGTTCCACAGAGGGATATTGTCTCCATTAAATTTCTTGCCAGATCCAGCTGTGCTGAAGAATGTGTCACTTAAAAAGGAACACAAGTGTCTAAGTGCAGTCCAGGCTGCTGGCCAAACTTGTTTTAATGCACAGTTCCTTCAGGACAGCTTTCCCAGTGCCAAAGAGTGGAGCTCTGGATCTGTGTTCTGGAGAGGTGCTGTACTTCTGTCCTTCCTAGTAACTGTGTTTAAGTGTGGACTTGGGTTTGCAGAACCAAGTGGCTCCAGCAAAGCTGTGATTTCCCCAGTGCTGAAGGCAAAGCTGCAGCCTGAGCTGGTCACCTTGAAGCACCTTTTTACCTTTGTGAACAGCTTGAAGACTGTTCATGACTATCTTCCAGTGCTGACACAACATATTCCCTTCAGGCAGGTGCATTGGAAGAGACTTGGCCCTCGTTTGTTTCCAGTCCCCCACTGCAAGGGGAAGTAAAAGCAATGCTTATTCTTTGAAGTTGAGCATTTCCAAATAACACAATATGTGGCAAGCTAGCTTCCGCTCTCCCCTGCCACCTGTATTCACACTGGCCCAAATTTGAGTGACATGCCCATGAACAGCCTTCACAAAGGCCACAGTCATGTGGCTGCTGCTTTGTGGTTTGCACTGGTTTGCATTTTGTTTGTGATATCCTCAATGTGTGAAGAATTGAAGGAGCACTGTCCTAGAGCGATTCACATTCAATTGTACAGGTCAGGCTTTCAGGGAGCACTTTCTAAGCTTTCAATAAAACAAACAAACAAACAAACAAAAAACCAAAAAACTAAAGCTCAAACAAATTACTGATCTTTGAAGGTGGAATGTTGCTTGTCTGTCAGGGCATGCAAAAAGGGAGGCATGCAATGAAGTTCAAAGTTCAGAAGGTTAGGGGACTTTTGAGAGATCCCACCAGCACTAGTCAAAGACATTATGTTACCTTCAGTGATATAAATGTTCAAATAAATCCTCCCACACTTCAAGGAATTATATTCACACAAATCATTGATACTGTAAACATTTTTTTCCTAGCAGATTCTTTTGATGAAGATATTTTGGAGAAATACTTTGCTGAAATATTTTGCTGAAAATATTGGTAGTGCTTTAATAAGTAATATTGCCATGTAAAATGTGATTTTAATTGCCTTCTAAGAAGTTAAGTACTTTTCAAAATTGAGTTGGCTTTAATTTACTGTGTTAACAATCTACTGAGAACTTTAGCCCTCTACATTTATGGATTACAAAGTAACATTACTGTACTGTTTCTACTAATGTTCAACTCATGTTTTCAAGGCTATCTTGATAACAGTGGTTAACACAAATTAAGAAAGGAACCTAAAAAGGGAAGAGAAGCACATTTTTGGCAGAGAGTCTGTTTTATACAAAATGCAGTTCTGCAGAAACCTTTCATACCCTGTGTCATGCCCATGAGCGGGGCAAACAAAGATATATGAAGGAAGTTCTCCAAATATTGCCACTGGGAGAAAGGAGAAGAGAGTAAGTCATGTAATTCTGCAGAGACATACCTAAGTTTAGATGTAACTGTAAAGGTGTGGGCAATGACATCCCACGGACTTTGTGTTCCTGAAAATGGGGTGTTCTGAACACCTCCCACAGCACAAGCATTACTGCTGTAGTCTCTATGCCTTATCACACTTCTTACTCTTCTAAAGTGTTGTGTTGAAAATTTGTGCTTGTTTGAATCCTCAAGCATATATAGGGCATCAGGATATACTTATTTTTCCTGAATAAGACAATCTTCAAAGAACTGGTGTTCTTGCTGGCCTCTCATCTCACACACCACATAACAGCAACCATTTGTAAATGGTGTGGTTTATTCAGTAGTTTTGCTTTTCACTTATTTACCTCTCACAGGCACGTATCTGCAAGTCTTCCTTGCTCATCTCTGATTATCTCATATCTCAGATTTATATATTTGCATTGAAAGCCCTTCACACTGGTAGCTTTTCTGTTTAGATGACTCAGTGGAGAAGAGTTTAGCAGCTCCCTTCACGCTGTGTTCAGGTGCAGCTTGTGCAGACAGCCCATTGTGGTTTTGCCCAGTCCTAAAGAAAGCTGCAAGAGCTACTAAATCTGCTGTGACTGGTTTTCAGACTACTTGAGGATTTGAGATTTATTTCATGCAGCTGCTTGGTTCTGTTTGAGGTGATTTGGGCTTGTGTTTTCCTTCCTGTTTTGCTTTCAACCATATTTATGTACTAGGCATGTGATAGCTCTTCACTGTAGATAGCTGATGTAAGTTGTTTACATCTGACTGCATTGCTTAATACAGAATTTCTAGTGAGCCATTTTACAGCTCCGGTTCAGCACCTTAGTTGTGCTTTGAAAAATAACTCGTGGTACTGCTAATGCTGTGCTGCCTGCCACTCCTTGTCCCCTCCCTTGGGAGCTGTGTATTGGGTGGCGATGATCAGCAGCAGCGCGCTGGAGATATCCCTGGTTACCGTGACTCAGCAAAGTGCTCCTCTCTTCAGTCTGTATTTCACTTCACCCGTTTGCAGAAGTGGACAGAAACATCCTTCTGCCTAGAAGAATCTTTTAATTTGAAACAGCAGGTTTCTTTCCTTTTCTAAATTTCCATTTATTTAATGTAAACAGTTCCTTAATGAGGAACTGAAAGTAAGCAGCTGAGGCAGAGCTGGAGTGGCTGCCTCTGAGTCACATGCTGTACTGTTGCAGGAGGCTATTAAATTTCATCTGTTCTTAAAATTTTGCTGAAGCAAAGTGCTTTCCCCGTTTGCTAAATGAAAGTGCTTGTTATTCCTAGTAAGTTGTTGGGACTGGCCAGCTGCATTCCCTTTTCAGAGATAAAGACTCATCATCTACCATTGCCCTCAAGAGAAGCAGCCACTTTTTGAGGAGCTTCACAAGGAACAACAAGCAGAATGCAGTGTATTTAGGATACAAAGCAGAATGAGGTGTGTTTAGGATACAAGTATCATCATCCTGAGTATCATCGGGAAGGTGGTGCCAAATGACAAGCTGTTCTCATCTTTCCAAGTCATTGAGAGATTTGCTGCTGTTCTCCCAGAGGATCGTGCATCAGGCTTGAGCCTGAGCAGTCCAGCTGAACTCTTGAGATCAGTGACAAAGGCTTCATCACTTGAAGGAGTTTGAATTAGGGTGAGTGAGACTGTGTCTGTACCCCAGACAGGGATTTCATGTGCTCTTTCCAGTTTTACATTCTCAGTGGAAAATGAAAATGGTCTCGAAGGTGAACCTGTCAAAGGTTTCAGAGGAAGCAGGACTTCAGTCTGCTTTGCTGTGGTTTAGGTGGTAATGACATTTTCCCTCCACCAATTGACCACCAAAACTATTCTTGACATGCAAAACAGCAGGGGACAAAATTATAAGTCCTTATTCCTATAGAAATACCCTATTCCTTATTCCATCAGAAATACCCAAATACACCATTTCCCAGATTTTCCAAACATCTACCCAGAAAGATCAGAAAGATCTGCAAAGTGATGTTCAGTATGTCCTGTTACTTTAATTGAAATAATTCTCTTCCTGATATATTTGTGCACATAAAAATCACTGGGTATTTATCCCAATTACACTCTTTTTTTTT
>VZTJ01002354.1:409396-436409 GCA_013397795.1 Orthonyx spaldingii | reverse complement strand
TTTTTTTTTTTTTTTATTAGTTGCAAGGACAGTATATCTCCTGGTGGTCTCTTAGGTATCATAGAATAGCAGCAGAAAACTCCCTAGATTCTTTCAAATTATCACAATACCTGAAGCAGATTTGTCATGTACTGTTTTCAGACAAGTTCCTTGCAAGGTTTCTTATATATAGGGCAATATTGCTGAAAATAATATGGCACTTGGATCCAGCTTTAGGCATCATCATAAATGAATTTCTTCTAGAATAGCATTGAAGGCTATTTATTGCTCCCACAGGGAAAGTAAATAATAAAGCACCACCATTCCGTTGGAAATTGGACCTCAAAAAGGGAGGTATTGAGTTTAGCCAATTGAATGATAAGTGTGAAGACTCAGGTTAAGCACCTTAAACAGGTCCTTCAGGGACCTATTAAACCCAATAACCTAACCATGACAGATGACATTCCTGGTTCAAGAAGTTCCTGAACTGATGATTCCTGGAAGCAGGGAAGGTATCCTGAGAAGAGTCAGCATATGTTCCTTAACGTGTTTTCTGAGCATCTGTTATTTGCGACTGCCAGAGAAGGGAATTTGGACTAGGTGGACTTTTGTCTACTTGATGTGGCCATACTTCAGCAGGACTACAGTGCTGATGGAAGTACAGAGCTAGCATTTTGCAAAGATTTCACAAAAACTGGGAGCATAAAATGGGAGCATACAAGGCAAAGGCTGTGTGAATTAATGAAAAGGAGAAGCTGCTCAAATAAAGTTGCATGAAGATGCACACTTTGGGCTATAACATGTACAGCTACTTACAGGCAGTTTTGCCCTGGATTATTCAGCTGTATAAATGTATGAGTTTGCATAACATCCTGGAAAAACTTTTTATTTTTTGCATGGGCCTGGGGGTGGTTGTTTTTCCTATGAGAAGGTACAAGTATTTTTCAGATCGCTTTGAAAGTGACTTCCTGAGCCTGATCAGAACTTGCTGAGCTTTAAGCTTTCCTCGCTGTGAGCAGCAAGTTTCATCTTTTGTCTATTTCAAAAATTAGTTTTGTGGTGGGGAAACTGGAAACCAGTTATCAAGTATTTTTGCTTAACAGAGTTGATAGTGACAGTGTGCCTTACAGACGCTGAACCTCCCATTCATAACTATGCTGGCTGCTTTCCCTGACTGTATGGCATGTCCATGGCTGCTAAAACTGCTTAATGGGAAAAAGAGTAGCTAATAAAGCACTTAGGGAATTACTTGCAAAGCAAACAAAAAGTTTGAAAAAGTACTGCCTGATTTTTGGAGATCTTTTTTCTTTTTCTCTTTGCTGCCGATTCCTGTTGACTGTGTTGTAATGGTTTTCCTCTTTGCCACTCCAAACTCCCTGCTACCCCATGCCCTTCTTTGGTGCATCTTATGCCCAGCTTCCTAAATCCCTTCTCCTCTGACCACTTCTCTTTGGCTGAGGCCTTGTGATGGCCTTGGGGGCTCTTGTCTCCCTGGCATGCCTGAATCCTGTGAATGCTTACTGTTACTTCCATGCCTTATTCCCCAACACTGACACCTCAAAGAAGCAGCTGGGCCTCCTTCCATAATTGTTTCCAGCTCTTTGCAGATGTCAGGTGAGTGAAGCTTGGAAGCATGAAAAAGAGATGGAAACCAAAAAGCCATGCTGTCACCAGCAAGCAGATTAAGCTGCTCTCCATGAAACCAGCCAGTGACCTTAGCTTCCTTATTGTTTTACAGTGGTTTTGCTCTCTGCCTGTCCTGCTCCATCCACATCCATTTCAACACTGACAATCCAGTCTCTGAGTTGAAGTGATTATGCCTTCTCACATCTTTTCTTTTTGAACTTGAATAAGCTCTGTTTATTCTATATTGACAAGAAAACCCTTTACAAGTATAACATTTTGAGCCTGAGCGTTCTCCAGAACAACATGGGAAAAGTTCCTCTTTCAAAACTGAAATTTCTTGTTATTTTTGACACACAAAGACATTAATGAAGACATCACTAAATAACTTCAGTTATTCAAACAGATTCATAAAATAGATTTACAATATCACACACTGTATTCAAGTGTAAATGTTTCCCTCAGAAAAACCAGTCATGTGAAACAGTGAGTATTCAAAATACCCTCTTTCCCCCCCTCTTCATTTGTTTTAAACTTTCTTAAGACTGGACTGACATCACAATATTGTTGTTTTATAAAAACCCCTGAAAATGTTTTAAGAGAGAAATGGGTACACACTCATTCAGAAATATCACAGCTTGAAGTTTGTCCTTTCTATTTCAAATTTCCTGTCTGTGGCTTTTGTTTAGTTTTTACAAGACTGAAGTGGCAGAGAGCACCCACTTTTTTGCTTGTCTTTGTGTTTCTTGAGGGGCTGGCACTCCTCTGGGGCTCCAGAAGAGCTCTGTCAGTGCAGGAGGTACCAGACTTGCTCATGTCTACAACCAACCCACCCATAAGCTTGGGTTCATGAGAGGGTAACAGGTGAGTTGTGTTTCTTTGGCCTGGCTTTTTGGCATGTTTAGAAGAGATTGACAACAAATATAACTATTTAAGAGATCTTTACTTATCTACTGTGTGAATCAAAGAGAGATTGATTGGTGATATCTCATCTCCATGCTCATCTATTTCTTTTTAATCTCTGAATAAGAGTAACACTTCTGACTGTCACTGTTACTGTCCTCAGGCCTTGGTTTAATAAAAGAGGAAATCCAATTTTAGCATGCCTCATCCCAATCCAAACCACTAATGATACTTTACACTGATAAGATTTATTGCAGATCAGATAGTGTCTTACCAAACCACACCAGTGCTTTGCCTATGTGGCAGCCACAGGCTGTCTTCATTTGCCCTGTAAGTTAAATACTACTTTTTTTCATGATGTGACAGCAAGGCTTGTGGTTAAAGGTACTGAAACTGTGCATTAAACTGTACTTTCATTGGCTGTTACACCGAGGCCCTCTCTGGAAATTGTTCCTTGTTGCTGTGAGCAAATTCAGCTCATGGTTGCAGGAGATCTGACATGATTGCTCTTGCAGTGTCATTTGTACTTTTCATTTCTTTTGGTTGTATGCAAAGCACAGGCAATGTACTGTATGCTGTTTGTTGACTGCTTGTCAAAGCCTGGATGAAGAGAGGTAAAAAGTGGTTGAGATGGGGCTGGGTTATCTGGGGATTCCCATCTCTCATCTCCCTATATTGTTCACTGGGTGTATGGAATAATGACTAGGTACCTCATTTTGGGATGATTGGGGTGAGGTGAGATTGATTTCATCCTTGTTCTTTCATTTTCTGAAGAAAATTTGGTACCAGTATTTTAACTAATTTGCAGTGTATCTGATTCTTCTTTCTTAGTAAGATTGGTGCTATTTACCTGTCTTTGAAAAGCTGCTGAAGTGACTGTAGCCTCAAGCATTCTTTAATTGAGAGTAGCAAAATACTTATTTTTAAAAAGTAAGCATCCTGAAATTACTGATTAAAGACTGATTTAATTCTCCATCCTAGTGCAATTCTTCAGTCTAAGTCAAATACAATTTCACAGTTCATTCATGCTGAACTCAACATAAAATATTTTATACTTTTTTTGTGAAATCACCTCGGACTCTTACAAACCCATTTTACTAATTACCTATTTAATGAACACAACTGAAGAAACTTACAGGGTGTACTTACAGGGTTCAGGGAACACTGTATGAGAGAGAATGATACTATTCCTAGAATTTCAAGAGTGGATTTTGTTTCTAAGCTAGAAGAAAATTCAGCCCAATTTCAGAATTGGGTAGTATGAAATCCCATAGTAAATGGTGTAAATGTATAATAAAATTTAAAGAATCATGCCTACTACCATACAGGGGAGTGAAATTCTGAGAATTCTTCTTTGATTACATCCATTTCAGTGGCCAGATTTCTTGCAAGAAGCAGGTTTTAAGATGATGCAGGGAGGGTCGAAACACTGAGGATAACTCCAGCAAATTTAAGGGGAAGTATTTGAGATAGAGGTCCCTCCCCTCCCCTCCGACACCAATCTTCTAATGAATAATGAAAAGCTGTTGAATAGTAATACTGTTTTTGAGTAGCATATGAGGAAAAAAATGGTTAAAATGCAATAAAAATTATCTCCAAAGATGAATTTGCAATGGAAAAAAAATCTGAGCAAGGTGGGATTTCTAGGTCTATTGGTCTTATTGAAAAAAAAAAAAAAAAGGAAAAAAAAAGAGACACTTTGTGCTATTTCATGGTTAGCAATAATATCTGTGCAACAACTGTATCATCGCTGCACCTAATGGAAGGAATGCAGTGGATGCAGATTAGGTTACAAATATAGCTAACATTAATGTGTTCTGTAGTGATAAAGGAATTTAGAAAGACAAAGTGAGTGGCTGGTGCTTGTTGACAATATATTATTCATTCCCCTTCAGTAATGGACATTGTGTAGAAATATCTCAACAGAATGATGAGGCTGCAGGTAGAAGACAATTGCAATTACTTCAGAAAGGTGAAAAGTAACAGATGCTGTAACAACACTGGGGAACACATCTGATGGAGGCAGCTGCAGCATTGTCATATTAATGTCTATCACTTAGACAATCATCCGTATGTTAAGAAGTCATGAGAAAATAAGCTGTCATCCTCAGTGTTGTGACCCTGCCAGCATTACCAGAGCAAGCCTGTCTCAGTTGCTGAGTCCCATCAGCTAGACAACAAAACTGAAATTGAGGTAATAATTATTCCCTAAAGTATTTTTTTTTCCTGAATATAACCATTCCTTCAGCCAGGAAGATCTGACAGTCTTTATTTTCTGATTGTACTTGGAATTTCTCATTTTTCAAAATACTGTCTATAGAATTTTTTTCTCTGCTGATGAAAATATGTACAATGTTGAATGTGATCAAATTTGCTCCAATTTTCATAAGAACAATAACAACTCATAGCTTTCAGCCACGACTGCACTCTACATTTCTGCTGAATAAATCTTCCTCCCTCCCACATGTTTTTCATGCTGATGAACCTTCCTGAATGCTATGCAATATCATACAATCTGTAAAATGGCTATTAGGGAGCCCTGGTTATTGTTCCAGCCATGCCCTATGTGGGACTGGGATGGTAGTATATGGCAATATTTGATTTTGCAGCTATCATGATATCCTATCTTGCCTATCCCCTTGAGGCTATTGTTACTGTCTGGAGTCATCTGCAAGCAGTCTGATATTGCTTGCAAGTAGACAGCTCTGGGAATATTTTTTCCTTTCATCCTTTGAAGCCTTGCTTGAGAAAGCTCTGCTTTCATCCATTTTTGCCCTTTAAAGCCGTTGTCAGCTATCATTTGCAGTTCTTTGGTTTGATGGTAAAGTGCAAAGGAATGCTCCAGCCTTGGATGGACTGCAGTCCTAACAAACTGGAAATTATATATTCCCATTAAAATCTCATTGTATCCTCTTCTGCCTGGCTTTCCTGATGCTTAGCCACCAAGGCAGTGGTACTGTGCAGGATTCATCACTGAACTCTGCCTGTCTTTCTGCCCTGACCTTGAGCACTTCTCTAGTGGAAAATGCCATGAAGTGATGCCCAGCTGCTGAGCACCTGAAACAGGGAAAGGTGGATTGTGCCAAAATGTCTGTGTGCAGGAAGAAGAGTTTCTTTACCTTTTGATCCACACACCTAATTTGCCCTCTGTGCATCTTCTGGATCCAGCTGCAGCCTCTGCACTGGAGATTAATGATACAAAGGCAAGGAAACTACAAACTAGTCCTTGCAGGTCCCACAAAACAAGGCACAAAGCCAGCATCAGGGATACAGTGATGATCATGCTATTATCTGCACCTAGTCATTGAGTATTTGTTGGCCATCACTGCCTTACATCTCCCTGTGATTTACAGGAGCGTGTGTTCTTCTATTGTAGGTGTACAGGGAATGTATTCACAGATGTCTGAGTGCAGCAATACATGCTGCTCATTAATGCCACTAACTATTTGCTTCTCAAAAAATCCCTGCCTACTTTCAGTAGGGAAAAAATCTAGCTACAAATCAGGGCTGGAATTGCTGAATGATCTGAGATCTGCTTTGCCAAACTTTTGCTGTTTAATAGGGGGAAAAACAGGTAGGTTAGTACTTTATATTTTAATTTTAAATTATATTGATAGCTACTATTTTCAGTTGTGGTTGTCTGAAGTCAGATACATCTGAAAATGACTGGTATGTGTTGATCCCTTTGATTTGATATCTGGTGTCCATCAATCCTATGAATCTAGATGGTCTTACAGTTTTCAGTGTAGACATTAGACGTTGCTTCAGATCACATCCTTTTTATTTCAGGATTTTCCCATGACTAATATGAATGGGCTGATATTCTCCTGGTACAAGGAATACAATGCAAGTTCAGTGTCACCAAATAGGTTAAGAACATAAAACTGCCACCAAAACTGCCAGATAATTATGCAAGGGGAGAATTCCTTTAATGACAAGAGTCAATTAATGGGAGATTTTTAGCTGTCAAGTCATAAAGAGCAAATTATAGTCTCATTTCCTCTATAATTGATAGAGAACAAATTGGCTTGCTTTATGATCTCTGGTTTATGAGTAATTGTTTTATTTCTGCATACCAAGTCAGTTATTATGGGTTTATCATCTTGTATGGTGTGGATTGCAGCCACAGTCTAAAAGTTTCCTTTTAAAGGAAACTATAATGTCCTAATCTATTTTTTTGGCATTATATCATTTATAGACAAAATGAACAGGATCAAACTACAGTTGAAGAATCATGGCATTTTTAGCTAAGGAAATGTTCCTGATGAAAACACAGATTTTATTAGTGATACTACAATTAAATAAGCCATTATCAACTTCCTACAGATCTCCTAAGAGCAGCTCTCTTTCATTCTGGAGCCCAAATTACGGAAGCAATCTTCATAAAGGCCACTTCCCCAGCTATAGCGCCTGCTGTGATATGATTCATGCCTTTTGTCTTCTGCTTGGAATTTGGGGATGTTTATGAAGGACTGTTATAAATACTGCATCTAATTCCTCTTTTCACAAGATGCTTTATTCACAAGGAAAAAAAAAAAAAGAAAGAAAATCGCATCACATATGTACGTCATATCATTTCCATTCCCATTGCCATCTGGCACTATTCTTGTTGCCTTCTTCATATACATATTGAAAGGATGTGAGACCAGTGCCAGGCAGACTCTCTGGAGTACACGTTTCAGCACTACAGCTGGGAATTTAATGGGGCACAGGCACATTTGAGACAATGAGTCTGTGTAAATGTGCATTTGAAGGCTGAAGCTGGAGTAATACGTGCTTGGGAGCAGAAGGAGAAGTAATGCATAAGAATCCCACTTTCAATGCTGCATATCACTAATGATCTGACACAAAAGGTATGAAAGTGAACAGATTAAATATCTCAGCTGTTCTTATTCTGTTCAGACTTTCATTTTTAATAGGGAAGCAGTGGTATCATAGGTACCTGGAAAGTACCTGGCTGCTGATTTACCCTAAAGCATTGTCTAAAAATACATGTCAGATCTTTTTGGCATGGCAACTTCCTTGAGACAGCAACTGCCATGTGTCAGTACACTGCTAATTCAGGATCCTTTCTCAAAGAAAAGAGAGTTTTTCAAGGCTGAAAAATGATCTGCAGGATGATCAGTGCAGACCCACTGCACTCATCTTGCCTGCTTAAGGTGAAGGGTGATGATGATGGTTGCATTCATATTCAAGCAGTCTATTTATGTGAACCATTATGCTAATAAGTTACCAAATTATTGGTTATGAAATTCAGATGGGCTTCCAAATACAAAGCAACTGTGATTGTGTGACAGGGGAAAGGGAGGAATTTAGGAGTCAGGGATTTCTCGGCTGTGCAAAATACTTACCTGAAAAGCTAGAGAAATAATTTGGCCATAGATTCAGAGAGCCAATACTTTTATAAGGTATACCTAGTTATAGGTTACACTGCTATCATCCTTTCTCTGTCCACCCTAGAATCAATGCCACCCTGACTTCTAGCAGCTGTGACAGCACTGAAGATACAAAAATAGTTGTCAGCAGACACATCCAGTCATTCATGGTCTTGTTTTCTCCCTGAGCTTCTGTATCCCTTGATGGCCCTGGGGCTCCACAGCATTGACTTGGAAAGACCGTTCAGCTGAAGCAGGCAGCTCTAGCCCAATGGCTCTGAGGAGTGCACACAAGGGACCAGAACCTGGAAGGAGGTGTTTCGGAGACCCAATAATGGCCTCAGCACCACCGAGCAGAGCCCAGCTCAGAATCGCTGTGGAGTGCCCACTGTCTGAAAGAGCAGTGTTTGCCTGCTCCCAAGGACTGAAGCTTGTTTAAGCAAGAAAGTTGAAACCATGTTGCTAGAGCCTGCAGGCAAATGAGCCTCAGCAAACAGTGATATGGATGGAGCAGAAAAACAAAGCAATTTGTGATGTTTTGGGTTTTTGTTTTGTGGTTATTTTATCCTCCAGCTGAATAAAGGATAAGGTGGATTATTACACATCCTATTTCATGGTCTGGCATTAAGTCATTAAAGTGATTTATTTTTGGGAAGAGTGAGTTTTAATCAGCTGGGTACAAATTAACCAAACTGCAATAAACAAAACAAAAACTCATGAGTAATTAGTATTTAATGAGTCAAAGGCTCAATTCTCATTTCAGTAGCTTTGTTCTCTGCCCTGAGATCCCAAAGAAGGACACAAAGCTTGGCTGTGGTTCTGGGGTTCCTCTATCTGATCTGTCAATCCTGGATAGACAGGATAGATACTTCAAGAGAAGTACAGGTTATATAATTCCAGGAAAAGAAATATAGCAAGTGTGTCACAGTGAGCTGCATGACCCTAGCATCCTTAAAACAGCACTTGAGATTATCAACTATAAATGAAAAATAAGTGGAATTATTTGAACTTCAGGAAGTGCTTCTGGAGAGTTCACCACATTCAGCTTCTTTGGCGGCAGACTCCGCAGATGAACAATACCAGATTTTGGGTGCTGCTCTGACAGTGGCTGGGCGGAATACCAGGACAAGGGCTGCTATCATGGGGAGTCAAACCCTGCCTGAGAGCACCTGGCATTTGCCACTCCTCATGAAGGGAGTCATGTTTCTAGAGGTCTGGAGTTAGATTAATTGGTTGTGCAACTGTAAAATGAATTTTCTGTTCATCAGCACTGATGTGATCAGGAGCAATAAGATCTGCCTAATCCATTCCATTTCCATCCCTGAAACTGCCTGGCAGCAACAGTTCCCCATGAACTGGATAACACAATCTTCATGCAAAACCAACTCCTGACCTCTCTTTATGCTGCAGAAGTTATGCAGCTTGATGCACACATTCTCCTTTCCAAAATGACTTTGAAGCACTAAGGCATATCATTTCAAATAAGGTAGGAAAGCTGAAAGCTCCCACTGGTAAAATAAAGAGAGTTGAATAGTCTCCTCCTCTGAATTGCTTTTAAGAGCTATGCTTTCCCCTGGTTTATGAAGGGAAAACAGAGCGACTTTAACTGCGGATGATGCAACACTGCCTCCCACTGCTGCATCCCGTTCCTCTGATGCCTCAGCCATGCTTCTGCCAGCACGAGCCCACTGCTGCTTCAGTGGGAAGGCAATGGAGCACGATAGATAAATGCTGGGACCTTTTTCATTTTGTTTTCCGTGCTATTGATCCTACATGCCCAAATGGATGTATCTAGGTCCTTGTGCTGGGTATAAGTCTAAATGCTGCTGGCAGTCTTCAGAGCAGGAACTGAAACTGCCATCTCCCTTCATGGAAAGGAAATTTCAATGAAGGTATTCAGATTAAAAATCTCCAAATGAAAGTACAAGACAGTTTTTCTTATTTTTTTTTCTAATCAAAGGACCATTCCATCTCCTAGGAGAGCACATGCACAGAGCAGTCTCCACACTGCTGCCAACAGTTTTCACATATAAATAAAAATCTACTAGGTCACATATAGTATATTTGTTTTTCATCTCAAATACCCTTAAATTCGCCTTAAATATAAATATTTCATACGCTTCCACGCAAAAGAACGTATACATACATTTTAAAATGTACCTTTGTCACCATCCCACCAAAGTCTGAGGCTGAGAGCAAAGCAGAGACTGAGAGGAAGCACTTTCCTGTACCATCTGATTGCTGGAAAGGCTGTCCTTGTCCTGTAGCAGCACTGTGGCTCACTAGGGGATACTTGTTTTTCTGAACTGGCCCTATGGCAGGCTGCCTAATTCACTGTGGCAAGTACAGTTGTGTAGCCACTTGCTTCTACTTCCCAGAACAGCCTTTTCCTCTCCCACAGATCTTTCCAGAAATGAAAAAAGCACTGAAGGTACTTTTGATGCCAGTATTGGCCAGAGCTCATCTAGACAGGGATTCTGTTCTCCATTGTGGGTTTCAAGTACTGAGTTGGGAGATATCTCACTGTGATATTTCACAACTTTCTTCTGACCTACCTAGGCTGCAACAATCAAATCCCAAAATATTCTGCCAGGTGTCTTGAATTCCCATGGTTGTTGATATCTAAGGAGATTTTGGCTTTGAGATTGCTGGTTCAAGACTATTAATGTAAGATCACCTTTCAGAAACCGTGTTACCCCATGTATCAGTCCCCTGCACCAGTATGCTCTCCTGATACGCTGCATCAGGGGACATACTTCTGCTCTGCTCTCCCAAACCCACCCAACGCGTGGGCAGCTGGCAGCAGTACAGGCCTTAGAAAACCTGACCCTGGATTCCCTACTTGTTAATCACTCAAGCAGGTTTAACTTGTTGTGTAAGATAAAGATTATTTAATTAAAAAAAAATAACCACACAGAGTTACTTTAACTGTTTCCTACCCCTTCTATGACAGAAATCAGTGTTTTCTAGTCAAGCAGCTGTGTATCAGCTGACAGCTATTTCTAGCTGAAAATTGTAGTGCTTTTACACAGTTTGGATTGGAGTCTGACATTTCAGTCCTGGAAGACCATAACATTTGAGCATATGCCCCCTGAAAACCTTTAGTTTTCTTTTGATTTCCTAGGTGGGTTTCCAGTGACATGTGAGGTGTAATCCCTTGTGTCTGGTCTTTCTTTGATGAGGCTGCCTGTTCTTTTGATCCAGTGGGATGCTATTCCTGGCAGTCAACAGTGTAACACTCATTAATCAGTCTTGAAACTGTCCAGTGTCATCTCAGAAAGGGGGTTCAAAAGCCAAACAGTTGGGAAAATTAAATTTGTGAGTTGTAGTGTTTTTTTCAGCCTCCATGTAACTCATCTATGGAATTTCTGCTTTTTTTCTACCTTCACTTCCCCTGCCATAAGGGACAGCAAAATGAAACGTGCAGCTGATATATATTTTTTTAGAGAGCTTGAGAGTGCAGAGCACCACTAACTCAGCGCTTTCTTTTGGGGCTGAGGTAGGTCGCATCCAGGGAGCTGAAAAAACCTCGCTGGTATCTCGCAGTTGTAGGCTCGTGATTCATTCTCGGGCTGCGTGCAGGGGCTGGGAGCAGGCGGAGGAAATCCTTCCTGCGCTCTCCCGGTACGTGTGGAGCGGCGCACAGCTGGGGCCAGGCCGGCGTGCCTGCCCTCAGACATGGCCTGCCCGGCACCGCGGGGCCTGCGCCGCCCGGCCCTTATCTGGGACAGCAGTGGACACCTTCCGTGCCTGCAGGAGAGGCTGTCACTTCCTCCAGGCGCTCGCGGGATGGAGCCGTGTGTCCGTGTTCCGCCGCACGGCTCTAGCTCAGGCAAACCGTGTGAGCCCCTCATGCCTCCGCTTGCTGCGTGTGTTGGCAATACGTGCAGCCACGGGGAGACATCATTTCTAGATGCCAAGTAATCCTGGCTGGCAGCATTGATCTGAGAGAGCAACCTGTGGAGTATCTACACACCTGCAGCAACATGAATGCCTCCTACTCCGGGGCAAAATGTTGTCACCGTTTTGCAGCAGACTTGCAATGGCCCGGGATGTAGGGGGGATGTAGCAAACCTAAAGGCTGTCACGGCTTTTGCATAGGTGCTTGCAGTCAGAAGGAGCAGATGCGTAACAACAAAAGCTACAGATTTTACATTTGTGCTTTTCCCCACTCCAAAAATGGAAACGTCTGTTCAAGAATCCATAGTGGCTGACTGTGTTTCATAAAGAGAAATTAAAAAAATAAAACAGTGAGTGGTTGTTCAGAAAGAGCAGGTATGGAAAATGCAAATTGGATCATAAAGACCCGAAAGAGGAACATCAGCTACCTCTGGTGTGCCAGATGCTGGAAGCCCTTCCAGGCCCTGACTGTGGAACAGCATGCTGCTAAATGAGAAAGCCCATCATCTTTTAACAGCAAAAGGCAAACTCAATTCCATAGCAACCACATTATGCCTGATATGCTGGAAAGGCAGAATTCATGATGAGAAAAGAAAGCTGTGCGTGGCTTGGAAACCTGAAACTGACACTGACTATGGGAGATCAGAACAAATGCCATTAGAATAAGATACGGGATGCTGTGTTACAGAATTGGAAGGAGGCAATCATTTGTGAGAGTTTTCCTCTCTGGGGTGGGGAGTAAAGAACAAGGAATGATTGTCATCATCTTCTGATTTTCATTAGTTTCATTTGACTTCTGATTGTCATTTGTTTAAGTTATAGTGTTATTTATTGTACATCTCTGCTGCATCGTGACAAGGCAGATAGGCAGCTGAATAGTGTTGTACCTCAGTAATCTTCAATTATAGTTGTTATTTTGGTACAGTTCACAGTCATTCCCTGCAACACAGAAGTGGAAAGTTCAACTCCCTCTCAAAAGAGCTGGATTAGGACTGGAAGATGTTCACAGCAGGATGTCAAAAGTGGTCAAAGAAATCGAGCTTCTTCCCTACAAGAAATAAACAGTACAGTTCTTCTAGCTGGAAAAGAGGTGACAGTGGAGAGAAGAAGGCAGCCTCTAAGTCCTGGGGCAATAGGGAACAGGAGGCAG
Organism: Orthonyx spaldingii; assembly: GCA_013397795.1. Taxonomy (NCBI): domain Eukaryota; kingdom Metazoa; phylum Chordata; class Aves; order Passeriformes; family Orthonychidae; genus Orthonyx; species Orthonyx spaldingii. Next base: position 423,479 of record VZTJ01002354.1, on the reverse strand, counting down.
TTTTCATCACCCCCTCCAGTGCAAACACATGAGGGAAACCAGTGGGTAAAAAGTTTCAGGGCAAAACCCAGGGTGATTCTTCAAACATCTATAGGCTCTGTGAACTCCTTGCCACAGGAATTGGAGGGTGATAAAGGTCTTCAAGCATTTAAAGACTCATCAGAGAAACCAGTGAAGGGCTGGTAAACACAAACACAGGCCATATGGTCCAGGCAGTCTTTGCCCTGCAGGTTCTGACTGGTTAGCAGGATGTTCTGGGCAGTATCTCTACAGGCATTTCCTTGCTTAAACTTTTCTCTAGGTTTCTACTTCTGGTCATTGTCAGAAGAGCATAACTGATATTTGATCCAAGCTGATATGGTTTTCATATTCTCGGAGACTTGGCATACAGGCAGTGACTATTTTTAAAAAAAGGTCAGAAATCTCCAGTGGATGCCTCTGTCCTGCCATGTTTCCTATCTGTTGTCTCTGTTGCAGCTCTGTTGAACTTCCTCACTGTGCATGTGTCTGTCTCACCTCGACCCCAGTCTGACACAAATTCCACCCTCCATGAAGGAAAACCCAGGTGAAGAGTGGGACTAAGCCCCTCCATACTACTGCCCCTTGGATGCCAGGGTACCACATAGGTGTAAAGCATATTGTGCTAAATTTTGGACCCTCAGGGTCTGGTCCAGTATTTGTACCATTGCCATCAAGAGTGAAAAATTCTTTCTTACAACTTTCTTTTCAAGGTCACACCAGAATTTCCATTTGCTTAGCTCTCCAGCTTAGAGTCTGTCCCATATCCCTGTGCTGAACCTACATTTAAAATGTGCATAGCCAGCTCACAGGTTTTGCTGTAGTCAGTTATTTCTTGGTTATTGCATAGAAATTCTGAATTATTCTACTGGGATATTGACAACTGTTGTTGGTTTGCTTATTATGTGTCCTTTCATTTGCTTATCAACTGTATTTGGGGAAAAGAGGGTTTTGTACAAAATGTTTCATCCCTGGCTGCAGTAGGCTGGAACCTGATCCTGCTCACGTTAGCAGAAGCAGCTGAGGGTTTGCGTTTCATATTTGTGAAGAGCCTGTGAAGCTTTTTCCTGTTTTTGCGACTGTGTTGCCCTCTGCTGACTGGTAACGGTTTGGAAGATCCCGAAAGTCCCCACAGAGCAGCTCAGGTACCTGCAGGCATTCTGCATCTTATACCGGGATGTATTTTTGACCTGGGATGTCAGCTATGCTCTCCTATCCACGGTTAGCTGTGTCGCCATAGTTAGGAATTCCCCAATAATTCAACAAACTGAATGTCCCCCTCCATCAGCATTTTCAGCTTAGCTGACATTTTATTAAAGTTTTTATTCTAATTAACAAGTAAAAATTAAATTGACAAAGCTTTGAAACAGGCTCTTTATCACCTGTGAACAGTGATGGCTCTCATCAGCTGGTTTAAGAAAATCACAACGTGACACACTGTATGGAGGGAAGGCAGAATTTGACAGTAGCTTACACAAAAGCTAATTTTCAAGGACAGGAAAAGGAGATGGCAATTATTTGAAAATAGATGCAAGTCTGTGCAAAGAGAGAAATCCATCAGGAAATGTAAAGCTAGAGGTGATTATGTACTCAGGGCATGAACCACTCCACACTCATCTTCAGAACTGAAAGAAAACTCTATTACTTAGCTAAAATGTACTCTTTCCTACAATTCCTAAAAAAGCTGTTGTCCTGGACCCTGATCCTTTCCCAGGAGGCGACTGAGGAGCAGCATTTATTGAAATGTTAACGGAGAGATTTGTGTCAGGTGGAGAAAGAGTAGCCTGCTCTTTGACTTGGCAGGTTGCTGTATCAAACACAGTCTCTCACATAAAAATTGCTTTGAACAGCTCCATCAAGATTTCAGCAGACTCTTGTTGATAATGCATACCTCCTATTTGTTGTCAGCTTTGAGACTTGTGATTGAAAAAGCGAAGCCTAAGCTGGAGGCAGTATTTACTTTATTTACAAGGACCGAATGCAGACAGCAAAGGGAGATTGAATGATGCTGGTAGACAATGTAACAATACCACAGGCACAGATGCCCTAGATCTGACTGGCAATTCCATCCTAGGTTATAGTTCTTTTTAAATCATCCAGGCTCAAGGCAGGCTGAGCTGAGTATGTAAGACCAGTTTAGCCAGAGAGCTAACATCTCAGATACATTAAAAATACCCCAGATCCCTGCAGAAACAACTATTAGCTCAGATAGCATTATTCATACTTTCAATTTTATAAATCTGTGCAGGAAAATCCTGAATTTAGAGATTTAGGGAACTGTTTTTGCATTTTTATTTGGTTATCAGATAGTTTCTTGCTAATAAGCACCATATTTTGAAAACTAAAAGCAAGTGCAGCTGCACAGTCATTTGATACCAGAGTTGCCCCTTTTTATAAATGCTCTGAAGTTGTACCCCAAAGTAATATTATCTTTTCATACATGCTTTCGTCTTTTTATATGTAATTTTTATATGTGATTTTGAAGTGTAGAAGTGAATCTAAATGTGGATCTGTACAATTGCATGCAATGTTATATCATACCCTGACAGGCAGCAGCCCATCAATGCAGGGCAAGACTCATACCTGCACCTACTTACATCAGACTCAGCAGTGCTGCAGCTTTTGAAAGCATGAGTTCTTTTTCTGTGAGCATCCAAAACATGTGGGTGAGCCCACGTATGATGATAGGCACAAGCACACAAGCCTGAAGAAGGTCAAACTTGGTTCAATTCTACAAGCACTTAATAAAGAAAGGAGAGAAAGTTCCAGAGACTCTTTAACCTGTGATGATAGAGGAAGAGGTGCACTTTCATAAACATGAACTGACTTCATTGTCAGTTTAATTAAGGAAACTCATTTAAATATGACTCAAAGATTCGTACTCTCCAGATGAATATTGACACTTGTGGTAGATTTACTTCTTATTTGAAATGTGGTTATCACTAATTGCCTGCATATATTGGGATGACTTCTGATTATGTCGATAATGTCAAAAGTGTTTTTGGGAAGAGACTTTCTCAGTTGTCACTCATTAAGGACAAAGCAGATGTCACTGTAATTAGGAGCTGTACATACTGCTCATTTTTAAGAGCATCTGGAGGAGCGTGCTCCTGCTCAGGTTTGTTTATTTATTTCAAATCTGATTTCTAGCTTGAAGATCACTTATGGGATAAGGACCACTGCCAGGTGTCCTCTCATCTCCTGCCCTGAGATTCTTTTTATAAGTATTAATGCCCTCCTTATTGGAAATGAAATTAACAGTATTCCTCCCAGCAAATGGTAAATCTTTGGGAGGGAATACCTGAACAGTATATACACACCTTTTTTTCCTGGTGTATGCACCGTGGTCTCTACCTGAATGATGCAAGTAAATTTGCATCAGATTAATTCTGAATTTATTTTACCTCATCCTACTCTTTCCTTCTAGCTTTATTCCATATTCTCTCATTCTTTTAATTTTTTTCCTTTTCTTTCCAATCCATACTATATTCTTCCATGCTGTTCTTCTATCAGCACACTCTCCTGGTATTGTTCTCTTCCACCTTCTTTCTTCCCAGGAAAAGTAGCCATTAACTCCACCAGGCACCACCACCCTTTCCAGGTGTCTGGTCATGGTCAGCATCCTGGAGATGTGCTTAGTGAGAAGAGTGCCTGTGAGGAGCTGTGATAACACATCTATATATTTGGGTGTTAATGATGAGGCAGCACTCATTGTGGCAAAGGATCAGGCCTACCAGGTGAGATGGAGTGAAGGAAACTTGGGCTGAGGCTTGGTTTTCAGATGGAAGTGAATCACAGAATCACAGGTTATGGTGAGTTGGAAGGGACATACAAGGATCCTTGAGTCTAACTCCTGGCCCTGCGCAGCAGCATCCCCAAGACTCACACCATAAAACATGTCTTTTGAATCTCTTGGATTCCTAATTCCTTTTGGCCAGTTTCAGCCAAGTTTGATATGGAAATAGAAATCTTAAATATCTCAAGTACTCACCCGTGTTGTGAAGGCAGCAGCCATGTACCCCATGTGCTCCCTCCAGAAGCACAGTTAGGTGAGCTGACTTGTATTATTAGATATCAGAGAAGCTACACAGACAGAGGGTATCTCAGCAGCCTGGCTGATCCCCACACAGCCCATGGGGGTCTTGCTCTTACAGATGCCCTAATTGCAGCTGCCTCACTGTATCACAGGTAACCCAAGCAGGTGGTGCCAAGCCTGGGGAAAACAGGCTCCAGCAGTTCTGCAGCCAGAAGCTTGTGCTGTTCAGTAAGAGCCTTACCAGGGTTCACCTGAGGAAAAACAAGGGGGGCTCTCCCTATGCAGGCTGTGAGGTGTTCCAGCTGGATGGCAGTCACACCTTTGTCTCTCTTTGAGGGAGGACACTGCCAGTGTGGGAGCACCCCTGGGTGTCCCCAGCCGTGATGATGAGCCCCAAGTGAGGGTGACTGCACGGGCACGGCGTCTCCCAGGGTAGGGAGGTGGAGGATATCAGGGCAAACAGGTCAGTGTTTGGACTGCAGCAGTACAGTTGTAATCCCAGTTTTTCTCAGATGTTTGAGAAAGATTTGCATCAGTCTCATTTGCAGGAGCTAGGATCTGGTAATTCACTGCTTGGCACAGTAATCCTTTTTCCTTAAACACAAACCCTGAAAACTGTGAAGCTGACATTTCCTACAGCATTTTTACAAAATTCATAGAGAGATAGTAATCCATTCATTCTTAGGGGCTTAGAGCTGAGTTTGGTTAAATACAATACCCAAGGACAATAGGTCAAGTGCCTGAAATGAAAACATGTCCATCTCTGAGCTTAGTGCAGGAAAGTCTTGAGAAATAAGTATGTGCTGAGGGGGAAAGAAAGTAAAGAAACAAGAGTGGGAGAAAATCCCATTTCAGTCCTCCAAACCTGTCTGTAGGACTTAATTGTAAATGTGTTCTTTACAGAAGAGCAGATTCATCATAGCTTTTATATTCTTTTTCTTTCAATTGCTTCAGAGTCCACATAGTCTCATTACAAAGCAAAGCCAAGTGCAAAGGGCAGTGTCCAAATGGAAATGTCCATGGGGAAGGAGGCTGACAGGTGGCTTGCCCTGGGGGAGCCTGTATAACAGATGCTTGCAGGGAGCCCTGGAGCGGCCTTGTCACTCTGTTCTTAGGGAAGCCAGAAGAGGGTCCTTATTTCTTGACTGTCTCTCTTTTCTGTTGCATACAAATCCTGTGGAGGCTGATGATGTCTGGGGCTGTGATAAACCCTGACAAACCATCAGCCTTGCACAGGCAGATGTGCTCTGAACTCAGCTAGCCTCCTCCTCCCTCACTCACCCCTTCTTTAAACTGCAGTCCCCATTGGCAAGGAGTTACCTTCGGCAAGGAAATCCCAAACTCTGTGATGTCTCTGCAGGTGAACTCAGGCCCAGAGATGTCCAATGAAACCTTGTTCTGGTGAAAAGCAAAGTGGGAAAATACCTCAAACTCTTCCCAAACCCCACAGGGCAATTGCCTATTGAACCCTGGGTTTTAAAGAAGTGTGAGAGTCAAAAGTTTGACAGTTTAACTGGGATGTTACTGGATGGTTCCATAAAGCCAGAGAAGATTAACAGATAAGAAGAGGATGGCATGTAAGAGGGCACAGGTTTCACAGATTTTAATATAAATGCTGTATAAATAATGGTCCTTCTTTGAAGCTTTTCAGTTGTCTGCAGTGTGCAGAAATCTCTGTCGAGGCTGAGCTCTGTTCTCAGTGCTCCTTCTCTCTGTGGCTGCTGGACTGAGCTGCTGGCAGGAGAGAATCTGCAGCCAGTGTCACTGCTGCTTATGGGCCTGCTCAAGCACTTGCTGAAATTTGCTTTCCTTGGAGCTTGTCAGAGTCACTGTCATAATTTTGCATTCTTCCACTTCATTTGCAATATCATTTTCTGGAGGAGCATCCCTGCATTTTGGGCTGCTGATAAGCCCCACTGTCAGTCATAGCTCCACAAAGCTCATTATTCTGCATCCACATGAGTGTCAGTTCCCTGTGCTTTCCAGCTGTGACTGTATGGCTGTTTTCCTCCTGGTACTCATTTGTGTCTGTTTTCCTCCCTCACATAGTTATATGCAATGAGCTTTCCCTGAAAATTACCTGGTGCTGCTTTTCCAGCAGTTGAATGACACAGGTAACAGCAGCTCTACTGTAAACCATCTTCTATTTTCTTTAGTGCTATTATCTAAACATGCTCTGAGAAAATCTAGCCGATACCATGATAAAGCTGAGCTGCTCCTATTTTCAATTTATTCTTGATTTTGACAGTTCCCAGCTCTCCCAGGAGATGATGCAGAGAAAGGCATGTAGATCTACCATTACTCCAGCAATGCTGACTTGGTTCAGCCAGAGTTCGGCCATGTTCTATGTTTCCTGGTCACTGTTTACAATGCATCCTAAGCTGTGAGTTTTCAAAAGAAGCAATCCAAACAGAAACTAGCGTTCTGTTAAAAAACTGTCCTGTTCTACTTCTCTGTCTGATTTATCACAAGTCCAACCAATGATAGTTGGTGAGAACAGGGTGTAGTTTTCTACTGCTGATTTGCAAAGCTGTGTTCAAATCAGACGAGCAGGCAGCTGAGGAGGATATCTTTGGGTCTGATTTTAAAACAGCCTACTCTGACCATTGCATTTCTAGCAATCTCTAAAATTGGAGTGTCCAGCAGGTCTGGTGAGGTCCATAACCCTCTGTAAAAACATCTGACTGCAATGTTGTCTTGTATCCAACCTGGCTAAGTCCCTTGAACAGGCCTGGTTCCCCCAGAGCATAGACACCTTAAAATATAAAGTTCCAGTTTGCAGTGCATTTGGGTTTTCCTGTTCTCCATACAGCAACATTCAGTGAACTGAAATCGTGGGCCTTGAGAGAGCTGTGAAGCACCTTCAGCCCTTACTTTGATCAGAAGAAACACACAGCCATACTCTCCTTCCCACTGAGAATATGTTCCTGAAAAGCATGAGCACTAGCCATGCAATGGATAGGAAAGCAGTTTTTCTCATCAGAATTAATGAGCAGATAAGTGTCGGAAATTATCTTGGCTGCTTTGTTTAGAGACAGAGCACTCAAGCATTTTCCTCCATTTCTGCCCTTCATGCTGCATTGACTTGACTGATCTTGATTCATCAGAGGACGATGATGCTGAGTTTGGCTGTTCAGAAAGAGGCATCAAAAATACTCACAGTAAAAGATGTGTGCTGGGTGTTCGTTCTCATGGATAAAGCAGCCAAGACAGTGGACTGTCTGTGTCCTCCTCAGGTGATGATCTGGACGATCCTGCTCCTGCATCTTCATCCTCTACATAATATTATTCTGTTCTTGTGTATGTAAGGTATATTTCTTAAGTCCCTGACACATCCTCCTCTGTTTAATTAATTCTAAGGGAAAAACCGGTTCATTATCCAGTGAATTCAGTCACTTTACCAGCCAAGCTGAACATTTGATGTAAAATTTTTGAGAGGATTCTTGCTGCTGCTTTTTAATAGTCACATCTTCCTCCTCCTCTCCCTCTTCCTCAGATGAATTGAGAGTCAATCAAGGTAAAGGATGGAGAATACAGTCATGAGGATATTTGGTAGAGCAGGGGTTTGAATGATCAGTGTGGATCTCCAAAGTGATGGATACAGATGTGATGTAAGTCAGATGGACAAAGGGGTGCTGCTGGGCTGCCAGAGGAGAGCTGGGTGCATGCATATCAATAACTTAATTTTAATATGCTCTTAAATTTAGGTCCAGGTCTGTCCTACTACCCATGCTTTCTAGATAGGGTGTATCTCTGCTTCCTGCACAGGTAGTTCCCTTCTTTCTCTGCTGATCATACAGGACAACTCCGTAACACGTCCTTTCTTTCTGCCCTTTGTTTCTTTATGTTCTTGGGTAGCTGGTGTACAATCTTACCATAAGTCAGGACTATTGCACCCCACAGCCTGCAGCCCATTCTGCTGCCTATTTGTGGAAGTGCAACCACTTCTTACATTGCACAGGGACTGTTTTTCTAAAACAATTTTCTGGAAATTAAAAAAAAATTGCATCTCAGTTCCCTAAGCCAGCCTGTAGTGTGAGGGCTGAGTTTTAACACTCAGACTGTGATTTCACAACAGGAACTTCCACTGGCCATCCAGTGACCCTTGCCACTGCCCTCCACCTGCCCCTTCCTATATCATTCCTGGGCAGCCCGCCAGCCATGCACACAGGGAAGAACAGGAGTCTGGCCTTCCTTGGGTAGGGAAGGTTTTCTGGGTGACCAGCTGCATTTTAATGAGCAGAGCTGCATGATACACTCAGTCAATTTAACCAGCTCTGACAAAAGCTGAAATCCTTCTCTTCCCTCCACGTTCTCCTTTCCGTCTTACCGTTTCCTGCTCTCCCCACTCAACCCCATGTAGCAATGCTGACACTCACTGAGTTCCTTTGTGAGGCAGATCAGTTTTCTTAATTTTCCCCTTCATTTTCTGCCAGTCAGTCATCAACCTGGTAGACAATGAATCACCTTAAACCAGACTGGCTATGTTGCCAAATCAGCCCTCAGCCCACCCAGCTGCTGACTCCAAAGATCTCGCCTGCTGCCCTCCATCCCCGGTGCTGTGCTGCAGCCCTGCTGCTGCTGCAGTTCAATGTGCAAACTCAGGAGAAGACCTTTGTTGTCCTGTTAGTTTTTTGCAACCCTAGGGTGGCTCAGAGCAGCTCCAACAAGTACTGGGGCCACTCTGAGGAGAGCAGGAATGCAGCCCTGCTGTGTGATGACAGCTGGAGTGGTTTGAGCAGGGTTAGTGAAATAAATTGGCTCTGGTGTGGGTTCAGCAACCAGCAGGGCTGGGGAGATGAGGGAGCAGGCTGGGATTGGAGGTGTGGGGAAAAGACTGGAGAATCAGACATCCCCACCCACGGTCAGTAAGGTGCAACTTGGGCACAGTGTGTCACCTGATGGCAGCAGCCCAGTGTGTGCAAGCAGGCACCAAAGCCCACTCCGGGCTTAACATCAGAGTTCCCTGTTTTTCTGTTTGAACTCTGATAGTCTCTAAATCCCACCTCTTGGCAGAGGAATTGGAAGGAGGTGGTTTTTCTGCAATGTGACCATCATGTAGTCTTGAGCACTGCTATTTGAACAGGAACTGTTTGAATCTAGGGACTTCTGGTTTTTATGGCTCAAAAGGCAGTAGATGCAGGCAATCTGCAGACAGACTGCTGACTATGTACATGCACTTACATATAGGTATATGTAGGCATATATATATATATATGCAACTGCATAAATCCATGGAAATCCATAATATACAGAGAGTCATGCTGCTTGGACTACCTCAACAGCTCAGTTTTCCTCAACTGTAACGTTTCTTCAATAAAAATTGAAAAAAAAAAAAAAAAGAACTGTATATGTATTACTTAAATTGTCCAGTCTTTTCTCATGATGATTAGAAATTATGCACACAGAAAGTCCCCTTGGTCCAAGCAAATGTGCTCAATTATATTTATGCAGATAGCAAGTTGATGTGCTATGCAAGCTGCCATTTTTATCTGACCGCAATTACTCTTCTTCATGGTTGGGATTCCTCAGGTCTCATGGGACAGATTTCTTCCATGGTGTCATTCACAAGAGCTCACATCAAACTGCTTTATCATCTGTCTGCAGTGTTTTGCTGCTGTTATCAAGCAGTAACACAGCTCAGAGATGCAACTATTGTGATCCCAGAAGATTTTGAATTTATGGCTTAAAATAATCCAGCCATTTGAAGAGTATTTGAAGTCATCCTAACCACTTGGTTGTACCCTACTCAAAAATGAACAGGTTATTGCTGTTAGCATGCCTAATGCAATGTTTTTGCAGGATTTTCAGTCACTAGTAACTTGAGTGTAGAAAACAGTCCTCATAATTTAAATGAAGGAGAAATCAACGTCATAGATAAACTCAACATTTTCCTGGGTGAGACTGTTTGCTTTACATGATAGATTTGCCCTGACTGCAGCCATTTATTTGATATTAAATTAGCCAGCCAGCATTCACAGATGAGAGAATAAGCTGGTTTAGCTGTAATTTACATAGGGCTCCCTTACATCTTTACAGTACAGGTTTTTTTGGAAGGTTGTGTCAAGCCAGTCTCATCTCTCCCCTGATGAGAAGTGCAGCAGTCACAGACAGAGCCAGCTTCTCAGTGTTTATTGAGACAAAAGAGTTGTCCCACTTTAACTACACCGATAACAGTTTAAGTGACCCAGTCACCCTTGTGTTAATGGAAAAGTGCCTCTGTTGTTAACAGCTATTCAAGACCAGAAGATACCTAAGTTAGTATCAGATAACTTCATACTGAGACAATTATGTCAGCACTCGAGTTTTATCTGGTGTAACTGAAGTTTTAGATGGCACTTAAATAAAAATAGCTGCTAGGACTACAGTAATTACCTAAATTAAAAAAAAAAAAAAGACAAACAAACCAAAAGAATATATAAAAATCATACTTTGAACTGCAATAATTTTGCTCATAAAGTGTGTGTGGACCAGACCTGGAAGGCTAAGGAAAAGTTCCCTTTGGAGACAGCAGCTTACACATCTTACCCAGTCAGAGCTGAGCATCAGGCAAAGTGCATGTCTGTGCCCCTAGGCAGCAGCTCCAGTCCCTTCTCCTGTGCCCTCAGCAGTGCTTGCAGCCCAGGAGCTTCTCTGTGGACCCTTCCTCATGCAGACCCAAGCTGCATCCTCCCTGGTACAAAACCCTTTTAAAAATCTTCTCAAGCTAATAGCCTTAATATGATGTTGCAGCTTTTGCAGCTTTATCTAAGCACAGGAGGGAAGGCTATTTTTTCCCCTGACTTTCATCATTCCCAGATAATCTGCAAAGCTGAACACCGATTGTGTCTCTTGCTTATTTCTGCAGAGAAATGAGCCTTATGCAGCTTTCTGGCATCACCAGCTTTGTATTTATCACTAAGTAAACACAGTCAGGAATTGCCACAGGCACAGACTGGCTATATCCATGCTGCATAGTGCTTGATCCTGGTCTCCCATCTGGTGTCCCTGTGGCCCTAAGACATTGGTATTAATGCAGAGATGTTATCTTTTTTTTTCTTCCCAACCTATGCTGTCTGAGCAAATGTAAAGCTGTGCAGCAGCCCACAAGAATGATGTCTTATTGCATGAAACAGGGTGTGTATGGCATGAATTGGAGTGAAATTTGTGGTTCAAAAGTCTCCTGTGACAGAGCTGGCAGACTGCATATGGTGAAGGAAATGGGAAGCACTGCAGTCCCATCTCTGCTGCTTGCTGGGGACAGACCCTCCTGTATGCCACCCCACAGGCTGTGCCCAGGCACTGTCTTGCCATGTCAGGCTATGTGGCATTGGCCTTGCAGCACATTTGCAATTAATCAGCGTGGATTATCACCAATCCAGCTGGTTCCTTGGTCCCACCATGTCCATCAGTACAATCAGAGCCACTGAGGTATCCTGGTGCTTGTTTAAACACCAGGGATGAAGCCTGGATGTGCAGCAAAAAGTGCCTCAATCCATGCTCTTAACAACAGGGAGGGAAGACCTGGGGGGCTTGTCAGGTCAGCCATGGCCAAGGCATGTGATTACTCCATTCCTGAATTCCATCAGGGCCCTATCCAGGCCAATGTGCTCAAAGGCAGGCTGTCCCTGCCCTGGGCCAGGGCCTCCTCAGTGCCTTCCATTTCCAGGTCTGTGTGTGAGGCTATTCTGCCACCTCTCTGTAGCTGCAGCAGCTTGTTCCTAAACACATCAACAGTGAGTTCAGCTTGAAACTGCTCTGCCTACATTTATAGAAGCCGTCACTCTTCAGTTTCTCATAATTTTATTTTACTCTTTACAGCATAAACAATTCTTCTTTTGTTATGCCTTCTACTTGTTGGAGTCGCATAAGAAATCTTTCATTGAACATTTGTATAGGCTAGAGATCTCACTTTCAAATGTTGAAGAAAAACAAGTTTGTGTGAATTATCTACAGCAGATAAATTCAGTTCTGCACAGAATCTAAAAATAAAGTGAGACCCACATTCTACAGCTAAGTAGCTTTTAATTAGGTGTGATAACAGCATGAATTATCTTTTAGAGTGCAATAGCTCCATGATCAGAAGTCAAGCGAAAGGAGCAATGAATGTTTTCAAAAATCACTGAGGGAAGAAACTTGATGCTGGCCTGTATTTGGGGTTTTTCCATATCAAAGATCTTTTCAGGCTGATTAATATTTTGAGTAAATTTTTACATTCTCTGTTATTGTCCCTGTTTTGATAGATCCAATGGGTTCTTTCAAATACTGATGTAAAAGAGGGCAGTGAAAGCCTGCTAAGTCCCTGTCATCAACGGCTTCATGGTAATGCCTTTGGACAAGACAAATTGCACTGCTGCTTTCTGAAAATCAATGGCTGAGGTGCGGGATCACTTCATTCACTTCTTCAGAATTCCCTCTCCTTATTTTAGCCAGAGATAAGCTCAGGGTTTGAATATAAATAATGTTCTGAATTGTGAGCTGAGGTGCAGCCACGTCTCCTGTCCTGCCTGCTTTGCTGAGAGGCAGGAGAGTTCATGTCCTAAACCATCACAGACAAACCAGCCAGTGCCTGGTTTGCCAGGGTCCTCCTTTGTGCCAGCCAGAGAGATGCTCTCAGTGACTTTACCAGCTAAGATCCTTTATCTTCATTGTCTTTGTAACTGAAGCATAGCATTTAGTCCAGCGTGGTCTGGCTGGGGGGAGGAACATAGCTTTATTCAGCAGGAAGACAAACCTTGAAGGTCCTTTAAGGATAAGAGACACCCTTATGGTTCCATGGGGATGGTACTTGGCACTTCAGATTGCAGACAGATGCAAGCACAGTGTGTTTGAGCACAGGCAAAAATAAGGAAGCTATTGTGTGCCTAGGAAATAAGGATATATCCTGTGACAGTGACTGTCCTGCCATATGAGGCTGTAACACCAGCCTGACCACACGGTCACTGGGAAAGTGAAGCCTTTCCTCAATACCGTACAGAATCCCAACTGCTCAAGGGCCAGGCTGGCACTGGGATGCAGACAATGGACATTTCTTCCCATGTCTCCCTGGACTCCTAGGCACTTGCTGTCTCATACCTCTGTGTAAGCTCCTGGCTGTTCTCCCGGTGTCTCCAGGCATCCCTGCGGGGGCTCCCAGACAGGAGGATGCTGTGTATCATCTGGCTGGCCTCGCAAACTGGGAATCCCTTCATCACCCCCTCCTGAACAGATCTTCATGCATTTGCCCAAAGGACTTAATAAAAATTAATTGAGTTGCCCAGCATTAGACACAGATCATAAAACTCCCATCTGATCTCGTGCCTGCTGCCGATTTTAACAGCTGATAGAAACAATGAACGCTAGTTCATCGGGAATGTAACAATGCCCACAGAGAGAGCTGTAGCACGGGCTGTAGGTGTAGATAAGGCTTTAAACGGACAATAAAGACCCTCTGCCTGTACTACAGAGCTCTCTGCTATGGGAGTAAAACCCTTGGGCTGCAGTTTAAGCATAGCATTAAAAGTGATGGAGATTACCCTTCGAGCTGCAAGTGTTGCTGAAAAGCAAATTTGTGTCTCTGCTCGCGCATTTATATATTTATTTTTCTAGTTTCTTGCTCATTTTAAAATGAAAGAGAAATAAACTCGGAGCAAGGGAGAACCGGAGGGCAGCCAGGCAAGAAGCAGAAAATCCGTGCCACGAGCAAGTCCCGTTTCTGTCTGATGCCATTTGAGGCACTATTACGCAGACGCTGATCCTAAACATTTTTTTTACCCCTCCCCTTACAAAAATCCCATTCGATAACCCACTAACAACGACCTACGTGCTTTCGGGGCGCTAACCTGGAAAAAAAACCTCAAAAAAAAAACAACCCAAAAAACCTCCCAAAAAAACCCCAAAAAACCCCAAACAACCGGGGAGCGACAGGAGCGTCCCACAGCCGTGACGGCGGGAGCTGTGCCTGTGGCGTGTCCCGCTGCCCTGCCCGGGGGTCCCCGCGGGTGCGGGCGGTGCGCGGTGCGGCCCGCAGGCGGCGCTGCGGCGCGGGGCGGGCGGCGGGCGCTGCTGGGC
>VZTJ01002354.1:379725-409280 GCA_013397795.1 Orthonyx spaldingii | reverse complement strand
GGGCGCTGCTGGGCGGCTGCGCCCGCTATAAAAGCACGGCCCGCGCCCGCCCCACGCCGTCCGCCCGGCCCGCCAGCGGCACCGGCACCACCGGCACCGGCGAGCAGGCAGGTGAGAGCCGCGCATCCCCCGGGCAGCGCAGGCTCCGCTCCCGCCTTGTGCGTGTGTCCCCCTCCCTGCCCTGCACTGCCCCGGAGCTGGGGTTGCTCCGTGCTCACCTCACTCCCGGGGCGCCGGGAACGGGACGTGGGCGAAAGCATCAGGAGACGGGGGTGGCTCCCGCGCGGGAGGGGCGCGGCGGGGCTGGCGGCTGCTCCTGTGCCCCTGGTGCGGGCAGGAGATGGGGGAGCGAGTCCAGCTTATCAGGGTGGATAATATATGCGATGAAATCTATTTAGACAAAAGTTCTGGGGCTGCCAATAACCGGACTGGCTCGAGCGGGCTTCGCTCTCAGTGCAGCGTCTGTGTGCGGATCGGAATTGCCAGCGGCACGCCAGCAGCATGTCGGCGGGGCGACAGTGCCTCGGGGAGCAGGGTCCCAGCAGGGCTGGGGATCCCAGGGCACGGCCAGGCGGAGGGCTCAGGGCAAGCGCCGAGGTTGCCGGCAACCCACGGGCGCGCAGGGCTGGAGCTGCTATTACTCTCAGCTCCTTCCATGGCATATAACAGCATCCCGTTATTTTTCCGGAAAATGATGGAAGGTAAAGCAGCTACTATGAATAAAAAGCAGCGTTTTTTCTGGGAAGGGAAAGCTAAACATATGGAAGATGGGGCAGCGATTCCAGGTCTTCCTAGTCAAGTAAAATGCCTCAGCTTGAAGAGCTGTTCGTCTAGGTCGGTCGTTTCCAACTCTGTTTAAATGAGTACGGGTACCTTTTTCCTCTTTATTTCCCTTTCCGTCTTTGCCATTGCTTCTTTCTCCCCGGTCCCCATCACTGCCTCCCGAAGGTAACAGTGTAGAGGGGGCTTGTGTGCCTTCGCACCAGCCTGTACCGGCTCCCTACAGGTACCTCTGCTAGGGAGCCAATGATGCCTGGGTGCTCTAAACATGTAAGGAGTAAACCAGCGGGAGCCTTGACATTTATAATTGCATTAAAAACTGCAAAGATAAAAAAATATAAGTATCTCTCTGCGGGTCAAGCATTAGAAATGTTTACTTATACTAAGGCATCGGTAGCAAAATCATTTGCATGTCAAGCAGGTTAACTTTGCCACGGATGACTGCATTAAGGAGGCACTTGGCAGCCGATGAGCTGGGTGTAACGTGATGCATAAATGCTTTGTTTTGGTTTGTGTGTGATTTCATACAGGGGTTGTTTTATGCCCTCTACATCCAGTATAGTGTTTGTGGGTTTTACCGTTTCTCATCCCCAATTTCAAGCAGGGTTGTGGGCTTTTCTGTATCCCATGCCACATAAACCCTTTACCACTCTGCCTGTTTCCGATGCAATTAAATACACCCAGCTACTTGTCTCCTATCTCCGCAAGCTGTTGTGGAGAGCAGCGCAGCTTGTGCTGCCGGAGAGCGGTAGGAGCGAGCTACGTGTGTGCAAATGAGGGTTAAGTTCTCATTCTACGGTGTTTAGCATCGCCTTAATTTCTGGAGAATAAGCTTCTGTTTTAAGGTAACAGAAAGGGGATTCTGTAAGTAATTCTTTGAGTGCTGCACTGTGAGTTTGGAAATTGCTAGCTGAGAACGGGTGGGATGGGGGGAGGGGAGGGATGACGGGATGGGACACAGACACTGACGAAAATCTTTGCAAGGCTGTGTCCATGTGGTTTATTTGAAGGACCTTTTGAGAGGTACCATGTTTTTCCTTATATTTGTCTCTTTAAGGACAGAGGTAGGTATTTGGCTACTGATCTAACAAATGACAAGTGTAGGGTTGGGTCAGATAAGTAGTTTTTAATTTCTTACAGCAAAGCTTTTTCTGTGGTAAAGTTTTCTACGGTGTTATCTCTTAGTTTAGTGATAGCAACTGTAACAAACAAGAAAACAGTTTTAAACTTTTGGCCTTAATTTTTGGAGTGTGTACATTTATGTTACAGTAATCAATGCTAGCTATTTAGGAAGATAGGAGACCTAGCAGCAGAAGTGCAGCTCTCCACAGCTATAAAGCACATCAGAGCCTGTGCAGGGAACTTGGTAACCAGTGAGAATTAGTCCTCTCTCAAGTTAGGAAATCCAAGATTTTCAGCTTTCAGTGTGTGTTCTCTGTTTCTTAAGTTAGTGCAGGAAGCACCAGAAATCAGCTTAGGACAGAGAATTGGAGCCAACTGGGGGCTCCAGTTAAATGTGTGCTCTCTGGAAAGTCATACCACGGTAGATAAAGTGAAGCACAATACAGTAAGACACATTCACAGTGGTTGGTTTAATATTTGATTGAAGGCTCTGGAGAAGAAAAGATCTAGGTATAATAATGGACATCTCGGTGAAGATATTTGCTGAAATGCCAGCAGCAAGCAGTGCAAGAGGATCTCTTCCCCTCCGCCCCTGTCTGGATGCTGAGGTCTGCTAAAAAGACTATTGAGACACAGCTGATTTAGCAAATGCTTTCCCTAGACAAGTATTGCATTTTATCATAAGTTATTTGTAATTATACTGACCTTGTTTGAATGCAACTAATACCAAACCTACTGCAAGCCAGTTTTGTTAAAGAAGTCATAAGCAGCTGAAATTGGAAAGAAAGTAGCAAAGAAGAGCAAAACTTAAGTGCATGGTGGTTTGTTTTGTACCTGAACTTGTTACTGCAGACTCAAACCTGTCTAAACAGTCTTTCTTTAGGAAAATAATTCTGATGGATTTTTGTATGACGTACTCTGGCACTATCCTAATATAACTAGCATCCTTGTGAGCCTGGGAATGCTGTCACTTTCTGTTGCTGGGTACACCTTTCATGCTGTACTCTCTGAAAACCTGACTTGGTTGTTCTGCCCATCGCTATTATATGGTATCATCTTGCCATTCTGGGTTCTCTAGTGGGGAACTGGAAAGAAGATAAGGTCCAATGCTTCATCCAAGGTAACCAGAAAGATCTCTAGATTACAACCAAATGCTGAAACCACCTGACTGGCCTCTATCAATGATTTCATAAGAAATACCTTCATAGTAAGGGCTTGAAGGGTGCAAAGCAAGTGGAGAAATTATTAGCCATTATAAATTGATGTAATTTGACTCCCAAGTGATTCACACCAATTGAAGCTCTGCCCCATGTTAGTCTGTTATGACAGAGGACCAAGTCAATATTTTGCAGCCAAAACACATATACATAAAATATTGAAAACATTGGAAAAATAGTCCAGCTGCTCACCCAGCACTGCCAAGTCTACCATGTCTCCAAGTGCCACATCTACATGTCTTTTAAATACCTCCACGTGTGACTTCACCTTCCTAGGCAGCCTGTTCCAGTGCTTGACAACCCTTTCAGTGAAGAAATTCTGTCTAATATCCAAACTAAACCTCCCTTGGCACAAACTGAGACCACTTCCTCTTGTTCTGTTGCTTATTACCTGTGAGGAGAGGCTGACCCCCACCTCATTACAACCTTTTTTCAGGCAGTTGTAGAAAGTGATAAGGTCCCCTGAATCTTTTTCCCCAGGCTAAACAACCCCAGCTCCCTCAGTGCTCCTCATTAAGACTTGTGTGCTAGATCCTACTTTTTAAAAAACTTTATTTAAACAGTCACCTTAGTAATTTCTTTAAGGATTTTTATTTTTTATTTTCATTTTAAATTGAGAGGCTACAAAGCTGGCAGTCAGGCAGTTTCTAAACTCCTGGGATAGTGAATTGTCACATTTTAGGGCAGGAACTGTTTTCTGCTCAAGGAAAAATTGTCACTTTTGTGGTGTAGTGTCCCATAGCAGATAGTGCTGCAGAGAAAGTTGCACCAGTGGTGCATGGGCTGGAAGGTGAGGAAATCCAAGTTCTGTTCCTGTGTAAATACAATAAGTTTGATTTTAGACCATGCCTTAGCTTCTTCTCCACAATCTGGCAGGAGTGTGCTTGCTCACTCTTGCAGAGCATTTGGGGACTGTGGATGGTGAAGTCTGTTTTGTTCCAGCAGAGGTCTCAACATCAAAAGTCTCTGAAAATGGCTTAATCCCCAGAAGCATCTGGTGTAGCAGCAGTTACCAGGCTTTTGCTGTTAGTGACATAACTTGCAGATCAGTGATTTTATGCAAGCCACAAAACTAGCAGAAAAGTCAAAATTTTTGTGGGTTCCCCTCCCAGCTTGCGATCATGACCCTTAATTTAGTTGTTGATGTAATACAGATTGCTGCTCCTTATATGAGCCTGAGGGCTATAAACTGCTTTGAAACAGGTGCTGCATGGGATGCAAAGCTGGAAGAAAGCTATAACTTGTTCTTCTTTGCCTGAGTGTGAGTCTCAGTTCATGGGTGTAATCACCAAGCACTTACAGGAGAATGGCTTCCCTTTGAAATTACTACCAAAAAGTAAACAGGCCTCTAAAACACATACTGGGCAAATTAGTTTCTCTATTAAATTTTACCTTGTTAATTTTAACTGTTTGACAGCTTATCCTAAATAAGTTGGCTTCCATGTTTATTATCCCCACAGGGATGCTCTATGTTATGGCAAAATACTAGGGCTGTCAGAGAGCCAGTCTGGCAGGCAAGGGTAGCTCAAATAGAGATGCTCTGATAGTGATTTTGCCCCTGGCCTGTGTTCTCTGCCAAGTTTCGCGTGGGGCACATGGTACAAGAACCTTTTAAATCATCTGTGATTTCAGTCTGAGGCAGGTCTCACAATAACTCTCAAATTTATAGTGCCAGAAAAATTCAGAGGGACCATTAACCCAGTAATGTGTTTCTGTGCTGCAGAGTACGTTAGTGTTACTCAACAAGAATTAGATTGTGATGGGAGAAAAATATAAAGCTTTGTATTAAGCATTTCTGAGCTTGATGCAGTTTGCTCATGCCAGAATGCTGTGAGGAATCATGATGTGCTATGCACAGGGAAAGCTGGCAGGATGCTGGGCACAGACAAGACATTTAAAAGTAAATTACACTTGACTGTGCTCAGCAAAGTCATGCTCTAAGGATGAATTCATTCCTTCTGGTCTATCAGACTGTGGGGATTTTAGATTCTTCTCTTGCTGATGATGAAAAGTTGTTTTGCTCTTCGTGCAGGATAATAGTGAGGCTTTAAAAAAGAAGGAACAGTAACACAACCTCTGAAAACCATTCATATGAGCTTTGGTGGAATCAAACAGCTGCATGAACAAGACTAGAAATGTTAGAGAGATCGGGTGCAAGTGCTTTGGACAGGTTTGCTGTATCACCATCACAATCTGGATACGTTGTTAGAGTTTAATGATAAAAGGATCACAACAAGTATTTAGCATGAGCACTGAAAGTGGACTGTTTCTTCAATGTGCTAAAATGTTGAGAGGCTAGGAGAATAGATAGGAAATCAGAACTACATCAAAAGAGTGCTTTTCTTTTCAGATCTCAAACTAAGAAAACATTAAAAAAAAGATAAATTCTTTAAGTATGGTTTGTAAGCTAGAAATAAATTAGTAAGTTTCTAAAACAAAACCAGACTGGCCCAAGTGCTAATCTTGATATGACAGCAGCTTGATCAAATTATCAAGCAGTACTTCCTGAAACATCTGCATCTATCCATCCTTGATATTGCTGGAGCATGCCCCAAGTATGAGTGAAGTGGCTTACAGAAACAATGGAATTTGTTGCATTAATATACTTTTTTTTTTTTTAGTAACTTGTGTATGCATAGATGTATCATGCAAAATTGTGTGCATTAGCATTAGAATTATTTATAGTAATAATTTAAGAAGTCAAACTCTTGAGACTCTGCTAAATGAGCTTGCATTTTTCATTGATGAAAGCCCAGGTGTCAGAGTGGCTCACAGCCACCATCCAATCCAAGCAGCAAAGTTCAGGGTCAGGTCTACAGCCTTTATTCATGTGAGTAATCCTTTAATGTCAGTAGAGCCAGCAAGACACTGATGCTGAAGCAATGAATCCCTCAGTCTTGGTTCAGAAGATAAAAGCTGTGCCCTTCACCTGGTGGGAAGGTGGACAAAGTTTGCATCATTTGACTTTTCTGTATCTTGAGTGATGTGGGAGCTGAGTCATTGTCCCTATAAGCTACAGCATCTTTAAGGTTAAACTTGAATTTAGAGTGGAAAACATAACACTGAGTCTGACAGAATCACACTGTTCATTTTTAGCTGCTCAGCACTTTTAAAAAATCAAATCACAGAAAAGCTGCCCTGTTTGATTGTTCCTATTACATAATGGCAGCGTCTTTGGGATTTGAGAGGAGCCATGAGCAACATGTCCCTTATATAACAAATCTAAGTTGCTTTAATCCCTGCTGTGCCGCTGCTGACCCTGGCTGGCCAGGAATAGCCTGGGAGTGGTGCTGAGCTCCCTAGGCTCTCCTCTGAGGCTACAGGGTAGCCATGGAGCTGAAGTCCTTTGCTCTGAGGGGTTTTCTGCCAACCATGCTTGCTGGATTTACAGTCTTTCTTCTAATAGATTGCACATAGTGGTTGAATCAGAGGCCCTGCCCTTAAAAAGTCCTGTCTTGCTCCTTATGAGTAGAGCTGATCCTTTGCCACTTCCATTTTTTTTTCCCTGAAACACCAGCATTTACCTCAATTTCCAGCTGAAAACTGGTCATCTCATGGTCTTGGTACCTTTGTTCCTGTGCTAGTTGAAAAAAAAAAATGGCTAAAGGCTAGGTCCTTTGGAGCCGGTCCTTGTGAGCCTTTTTTGTGCCTTTTTCATGCCTGGAGGGATGTGCTGGGCTTGCCAGGGTGAGCGCTGTGAGGCAAGAGCTGCAGCCAGTTGTCATTCTGACTTCAGGCAACTCGTGTGACTCCCAGCTTTGGTGGGGTGTAGAGGCCTTATTCCTGCCATGTGATTTCATGTGCTGGGTGTGGAGGTGCTGCATGGCTCATGGAGCAGGAAGGAGGCTACTGGGAAGGGTTTGGGGCTTGGTGTCTACGCAGAGGGTCAGACCTTTCACTTGTGTCTGTCATAAATTGTCATTAATTAAATTGTCGTAATTAAAATGGGTGAAACAGTGTGGAAAAGCAACTCAGCCCTGCCCAAGGAGTGTGTGTGTTACTGGGTGCAGATCCTGCCTCATCATCTCCATGGGAGAGCTCTACACTGCCCTGATCACCTGGGCTGCCTCTGATGTAATTGGGAGCATTTGAAGAATGATGCCATAAAAGAAGCAACATTGTGGGATTGTTTGGGGGAAAGGATTGAGGTAGCTGTGCACAAAGAGACCTATCTAATTAAAAGCACAGGGGAATGGAGATGGTGGCTAATGAGGCTGAACATACAACTTAATTTAACTGAGTTATTTGAAAAGAAGCAACCTGCCTTGCTGGAGAATGTGAGATGGGGGGGAGGGGGAAATAAAATGTACCTGGAATTTCTTATTAAAATATAGTTTTCACTGCCATTAGTGCCTGTTTTGCTGAGAGTTACTTTGAATTTGGTATTTTACCACATTTATGTGAAATGTATCGTAAGTGTTTACCATCAGCTGCATGTGAGCAAAATATTTTGAAAGATTATTTGATTAAATCTCTTTCCTAAAATGCTATTTATATTTTCCACCTTCTAATATTTTCTAAGATTTTTATCTAACTTTCTCTACTTGGTCTTTACCACAAGGAAAAAAAGACTGTCATGATCTCCCCTTCCTCCCGTACCTGTCCTTCCCCATTCTTTCTCTCTTGTCTGCCCTTTTCTCTATTATACTCTCAGGTCTTATCTAAACTCTACCTGCTCTGTTTGTCCCACAGTCAGATCCCTCATCTTGGTCTTCCATGCACTTGTATGTCTTAACTCTTCATTCTAATATCTCCCATTTCCCATCATAATACAAATAAATGCATAACACTGACATAATAAAAACAATATCATAAAGTATTTTTTCCTCTAAAAATCCCAGCCATTTAAATCTGGTCAGTGCTACTTGAGAGAACCTGTTCTTGTTTCATCTCTGAATCCTAGCAGTTTGACTTTGGCCTTTTCTTTACCATTGGTAAAAAGCACATCTTGTGACTTCTTATCAAATCTCAGGACTGGCTTTTTTTCCTTCTTTGCCTTGACCTATTTTCTTTTGACATAACTTGCATTCTCTGATTCACAGTGTTTAGCTTGTGTGATTGCCATCTTTTCCTGACTTTTTTGAGAAGCTCCTTCTGTATGCTTTCTGGATGATCTTCCTCACCCTTTTTTGTTTTTCTTCTTTCCCTCCATACTTTTTCTGGATGATCTCATCACAAGCAAATGCAGCAAAATCTCCCTGAGCAACACTACATCACCCATATCACATCAAAATGTGGCAAGGAGACAAGATGTCAAGTAGCACAGAGTGTCTTTAAAACAATGATCTCTGTAAATATATTAAAATCTGACTAGGTTTAATCTGTGCTTCCCGTTCAGTTTCTGTACCTAAATTTGACTTGAGTGTTGACTTACTCTAAAGATACTTCAGAGGAAGAGGAACAGAAAATGTGGAGTTTGTTTCACAAAGGTTTTGTATCCTCTTCCCCTTCTGAGAGTAGGTGCCTTGCTTCACTTCCCTTTGTACTAACTCAGATCAGCTTATCTGTGAGCTAATGCCAGGAAACTTGGACAGGATCCTAATCAGAAGAGCAGGATGTTTAATGTTGAGCACTGTGTTTACAGAAGATTTGATGGTGTATGCCTTTGTTACCTACTCTAATTCTAATGAGTGTTTTGTTTTGGTTTTGTTTTTTCTTTCAGTGTTTCTTAAGGTTTCCCCCCTGTGACTGTCTTTTAAGGCAAAATATCATCAATGGAAGAAAAACTTGTTTTTCCAGCATTTTGGGTAAGCTTGTCTTCTGTATTATTAATGTCTGATTTCATCTTTTAAATGTATTTGCCACCAAAGGAGTCTTTCAAGAAGTCTTTGATTGTTTTTTAATAGTGCTATTTTATTCAATGAAAATTCCATTTAATGGTTGTGTAAACAGTAGAGGTAAAGGTGACTTCAAAGCAGACCATGAGGCTTTTTTACTGTGAGGAATTATCAAACAAAAATAGACCTCTGCTTTCTAAATGTTTTTGTTTTGTTTGTTAGGTATAGTATATACTGAAAATATAATTACCTAAACCAATGTACTATATATATTTAAACTAAATCCTGTTACTTTCTGAGGTATTATAACAATATTTGAAGATATGCCTTCCCAAGCAGGAAAGACTAACTTTGTCAGTGGGGAGGTGGCCGTGACACAGATCCTGGTAAAACTGTGCTGTAGTGCTGCGAGGCTGTGTTCATTGTGAGCAATAACAACTCCTGCTGAAGCCTCTGTGTGTGGGTCTCCTGTGGTCAGGCATGACCCTGTCCCTCAAGTGATAAAACACAGCTTGGCTGGAGAAGTTCAGACACCAGCATGGCATCAGCATTGCTCTTTCCACTGGGGAGACCCAAAGTCAAAAGGTATTTGTCTGGTGACAGTCAGTCACAAATAACGTGATTATAGCTGTGAAGGAAGTGATCGAACTGATGTGTCGCTGTCTTCTGGGTGGCACGTACATCCTGGTTGTAATCCTGCAGCAGTCAGGTGGCTAAACTCCAAAGAAGAGAAATCTTGTGTTTGAGCTCACAGGTGGCTCGCGATGTTCCACCACTGTGTGTTGTCCCATGTGAAAGAAGTGAATGCACAGTGTAATGCACATCTTTTTGAGGACAACATTGCAGGACAATGAGTGAGGCAGACATTGTACAGAAATATTTTTAAATGCATTTCCATTGTTACAAATGACTTCTGGTTTAAAAGCAGTTGTAACTGTGTGTTCTCATCACTAGACTTGTAGGACTTGTAGCAATTTACGTGCCTGCTGCAAAACTGGAAGAATAAAGTCTCCTGGCCCATTCCAGAGTTGTTTACAGGAATGGCATTTTCAAAACCCTATGTTTTGTTTCAAACAGACAGAATCAAATCATGTTTGGCAGACGTAATGTGACTTTCACCTCTTGTACTGATCTTGGAGCATGGCTTAGGAAGATGATGGGTATATAAGAGCATAACCCTAATTGCATGAAGTTAGTGTTAGTCACAGCTATGCCTCATAGGAGGCTTTCTGACATGCCATGGAAATACAGTTCTGATAGTGTTACTGTACATAACACTTCCTAGGAACAGGTCAAAATGATCTACATGGGAAGGTGTGGATCAAGAGTTTGGTACTGTCCCTCCCTATTTGTGCATAGGGGTAGATTTTTGCTGCTTTCAGCCAAAATATCAAAAATTCCGGGAAGTGACTTGATAATATTTTAATAGTCATCCAGT
This sequence comes from Orthonyx spaldingii, assembly GCA_013397795.1. Lineage (NCBI taxonomy): Eukaryota > Metazoa > Chordata > Aves > Passeriformes > Orthonychidae > Orthonyx > Orthonyx spaldingii. Next base: position 398,946 of record VZTJ01002354.1, on the reverse strand, counting down.
AATTTAACACTGGATTACAGTTGAAATCCCATAGAAATACTCAAGACACTTTATACTGTATCAGATGGATTAAACATGATTCACTTATTGCATTAAATTCCTGAGGGATTAATAATGTTTGGGTCATTGTTTCCTAGGCTTGTGAATTTAAAGACCAAAGGGGACCACATGAATATCTATTCTTCTTGCCTGCTCTGTGGAGGTCAGAGGAATTCATAGCATTTCAGTAGTAGTCCTTTAGTTTTTCTTTATTTAGCATCTCTTTCTGAAAGAGATCAGGTCATCATTCAAAGGGTGCCTGTAGTAATCAATCTACTGTGTCACCATTAAAATTTTTCAGTAAATAATAAGCCTTGCCTTCCAAGACAGTCTGTAGCTCTTTTGAGCTTCCAAGTGCTGTACTTCATTTATATTTCCTGCTGGACTGACAAGGATTCTATTATCAGGATGTTGATTCTCCATTTAGTTATCCATTTAGCTAGTCACTTTTGAAATTCACTTACTATGAGCAGTGTTGATTTAGTATGGTGAATCTTTTGATTCAGAGTTTTATGTATAGCATGACTTTAAATTGCTGCATAGTGTGAAATTAAGGCTAGAAATACGTCCTGTCAGCACATACCATTATCAAATGATGATGCCACTGCATACAAATGATCAGATTTACATGACCAGGCCTGTTTTCCATACAGCTGTGTTGATTGGTGTTAATTATGTGACTGCCTTTCAATGCCATATTGATTGTGTCCCATGCTAATCTTTCCCTGCTGTTACTTACTACTGATGTCAGTCTAACTGTTCGATAGGTGCTTTGGTTATCCCACTTAACCCTTGTAGATGCTGCTTTGATACTAAGTCTTTCCAGTCACCTGGAACCTTTAGTGCACCTAGGGTTTTTAAAAGAGTCATTGAATTTAAAGTTATTGGTTCACCTGCCCTCTACACTTGAATGTGGGGTTTAAACTGAAGGGCTGTTTTAAGCTTTCTCAAGTTATATTGATGTCATTATCACTATAACAAGTGAATAGGGCATCTTGCATCTTTCTGAATGCGGAGAAGTAGTTGTCAAATAAATATTTTTCTGAGTTTTTTGATACCTTTTGTTTGGAGTGACCAGCTATTAAAGTCATTGCTTGGCACACTGTTATTCTTCTTCCATTTTGGGAAGAGACCCTATTGTCTTAAACCTCACCGTAGTTTTTACTGGGTTTTTGCTTCCATTGTTTGCTTGTGTTTCTGCAATGTTAATTTGTATTCATTACTATCAGTGTCTTTCCCCCATCTGTTATGTACTATGCATTTGTTTTACAGGTTTCTCTGCTGCTGCTTTCACTCTCTGTAGCCAGGTGTCTTCAACCATAAAAGTTTCCTTTCATGGCTGTAGCACAGTGTCTTTGGTTTTATTTTTGGCATGTAATAAAACATCCCTTAGCAGGTCCTTTTTATACTTTTGTATGTAACTATTTTCCCCTGCTCAGTTTTGCATATGATTTTTTTTAATTTTGAGAAATGGTCTAAAATATCCAAACAAGTAAATTAGATATTGGTTAGGATTACACATTGTTTTCCCGTTGCAAAAGAAATTAGAGCATTGCCCTTTGCCTGTTGTGGATCATAATTTTCTAGTTAAATGGTTTACCTGTATCCAGTAGGAGTCCAATATAACATCAGCTGGAGTTGATTTCACTACTGTCTTGTATTAAGCCATGACTAGAATTTGCAGACTTTTCCAAAGCCACACTTTCAAAGTGGTCCTTCTGGGACAGATCCTCTGCTAGAATAAAATTCAATGTGACAGTATTTTTCATACCTTTGAGTATACATGCTTGAGGAATACCTCACTTGATGGATTTCTAGCAGACCTCAGTCTTTCTCTCAGCTTGTCATTTGCCAATATTCCAGATTCTGCTTTTCTTCTTGCACATGTGGTATCCATGGCTTTATCTTCCACCCTTTTTCTCATAAATAAGTGCAGTGCTTTTTAGTGTAGGGTTTTTTTTTTTGTTGTTTGTTTGTTTTAAATTGTGTGTTTGTCTGTTACCTTCTTAACCTTTAAAAGAACTGAGCTTCCTTTTTGAAAAAGGCAGCCCTAACATTTACTGAAATGGAGGCCAGCCATTGCCATTGCAAGCAAGCTTTCAGGGGAATGAACTGTTTGCCCTTTTAAAAAATAAGCTATTCAAATACCATCAGTATGGTGAAAGCATTGCTTTCTATTTCTAGCTCTGCAATACACCGATCACAAGTATTTTGGCCATTTGTTTTGACATGGGGAGGCTCTTGTTTGCCAGTCAGACCTCTCCAGTTGGCAGCTCCCAGTCCATGTGGCCTTTTGCAAGCCAGTGGTTGCTGCTTGGCTGCTGTGCAAACAAGGCAAACATCCTGAGCTGGAGTTGATGCTGCAGTTGGCTTTGGGGCTGGCTCTAGAAAGCAGCTGAGGTCAAAATCTTTCTCTTTTCACATTTTTTTGTGTGCAAGTCTTAAAAGTAAAGTCATGAAAAATGGCTGTCACTGAGATAACCAGGTAATTTTTTTTTAGTGAAAACAGCATGCACCTAGAAATTAAATTCTCACAAATTGAAGCAAGTGGCTGGTCAATGTGTCATCTTGCTCTGTTGCCAGAAGTGGCTCCCACATCTAGACTTGGGGAGGACCTGTAAGGAGCTGTACAGATAGAGGATAGTTCACATGAGGTGATCACATGCAAATACCTGAGAAAAGCACAGTATAATACTGAAATATGTCATCACCAAGGTGTTTTGACAACTAAGTGCCATGAGTGGAGAACCTGTAGAATGACTCACTGCATGTGTTCAGGTGGGTTATGAAATCCTTAGTCAGCACTGGTGAGGCCACAACTCAGATTCTGTGTTCAATTCTGGGCTCCTCACTACAGTAAGGAAATTGAGGGGCTGGAGTGTCCGGAGAAGGACAACAGAGCTGGAGAAGGGGTTGAGCACAAGTCCTGTTAGGAGCAACTAAGAGGTCTGGGATTTCTTAGCCTGGAGGAAAGGAGGCTCAGGGCAAACCTTACCCTTCTTTACAACTGCCTGAAAGGAGGGTGTAGCCAGGTGCAAGTTCTTCCAGGTAACAAGCAATAGGACAAGAGGAAATGGCCTCAAGTTGCACCAGGGGAGGTTTAAACTGGATTTTAGGAAAAGCCACTTTGCAGAAGCACTGTTGTCAGGCACTGGAACAGGCTGCCCAGGCAAGTGGTGGAGTCGCCATCCCTGGAGGTGTTTAAAAGATGTGCAGGTGTGGCACTTGGGGACATGGTTTAGTGGTGGACTTGGCACTGCTGGGTTAATGGCTGGACTTGATGTTCTTAAGGGTGTTTTCCAGCCTAAACAATCTATGATTCTAGATCTCAAGTTTCTGGTTTCCCATCTATAACCACACCATTACTGAGTTGTTTCTAAGGAGCAGCATCCCAGCTGGAAACAAGTCCACAGAGCAGGAATTAACTTACAGATGTTTTGGGACAAGAACACTGTTTTCCTTCAGCATTGTGTGGCTTAGTAGGAGGATGCCTGCTCCAAACATCCTCTCAGTACAAAGGATTAGTCAAATAAAAAGTATATAAACAAGGGTTAAGAAATGATTTCTCTGCAATGGCAGAATAGCAACAACTTCATAAACTCCTGGTTTAGCCTGCTTAAATAAAGTTCCTTGCAAAGAATCTCCTGATATGTTAATTATATTATTCATATTGTTTTTCTGAATTTCAAAACAAAGTGTGACCTGGATTTCAAAGTAGAAGTGCATGAAAGCATGCTGTGCTTATTTTTCATAATTAATCATGTATAAGCCAATTCTACAGCAAAACAGATAAATGAGGTGTCAGAATATTTGTTTGTAAATACTTTGCTTCAAGATGTTAGTGCAATTTGGTTCTTAGTTTCAACAAAATCCGATCTTTCGGTATAGGATGAAAGCACAACACGTTAACAAATACTACAGTTAAACTCTAAGGGCATATACCATAACCAGAACATACTTTTGCTTTAGTTACTGTAGTGTGTGTGCTAAAACAGACCAAAAAACCACAGTGAAGCATTTGACTAAGAATTAATGCCTGCGAACATCATATATGGGTAATTTTGCACAGTGAAGTTGAACAGCTGATGACATGTGCTTTTCAAAAATAGGGTTTACTGAATTCTACTGTGAAGTGTCATGGAATGGTGTTATTTTATAGCTCTCTTCAGTTGTCTGTCTACCCCTGTCTAGTAAGTCCTGGCATTTTGTATATTACGTACACAGTATATTAAGTTTTAGCATTACTCTTTATTCTGCCTAGTCCTAGTTTGAATCTTATAGCTCTTCCTCCTAAAGCTGCCAAATGGTAGAGGATATAGAGCCAATGAGAGAAAACAATTTAAACTTTCTCAGTGAACCAGTTCTGAGAAGAGTTTTGCTCAAATGCAGAGTTTCACATTGAGACAGCATGATTAAAAGCCTATAGGGGAATCAAGCATGGGAAAGGTTTTAAAGAAGATCAAGGGACTGAATGCAATTTTTTCTTCAAATGATATAATTAAAGAAACAGCATCCTCATTAGCATAATACACTAAATGATAAAAAGAATTGGACAGATGCCTAATCTTGAAATGCTTCTTAATTTACAAGTATACATTTTAAAAAGAAAGCAATTGAGGTCTGTTCTTTCTAGCTGCCTGCCTGAATCATTGAAACTGCTGCTTATATAACTTACTGTCTCAAGGAGGGACAAAATACACAAAACTTAATCATGTGTTCCAGGATACCATCCATATAATATCTGCTGCACATGTATATAGATACAAGAACATCCACAGTACTTCAGGTTGTCCAAGATTGGATGCCTACCAGACAAAAGTACACATTTGAGAAGATGTTCTCCACTGTGACCATATGCAGCCCCAAAGCAGTGCAAAGGCAGCTACCATAAAAATGAAACACTCATGTTTTTGTTAATTTTTGACTTTAATTATCCAGAAGGTGATCAGTCTGAGTTTATGATCACATGTTGAGCCACAGAGCAATGTATTTGAGATTCCCATCAAGTTTAGTTTCTGAGGAGAATTTTTCTGAATTCTTCTAAAAATAGCTTAGTGGTTTTAATAAAACTGTGAGTCAAATGTGTCCAGAAGATGGCATTTATATTGATGCCCCCATGACTAGCCTATATCCTGTTCTTGTTCAATATAAGCTGCAATGGTGAAGTTTCTGTTCCTCTTTGTTTCATCCTAGTTCTGTTCCTTTACCATCACATCTATAGGCTCCCAAAGGCTTTTGAGGTGAACCAAAAATCTTATGAAGTCTCAGAATTATGTTGCCTCCTGAAAATGTGGGTAGGCTCCTTAGACTGTGTCCAGAGTGCTGAACAAGAAGTGGGTGTATGGTATGGAGCGATTTACTTGCCCTGCTCTGTGTGCCCTCCTCTGTGTAGAGAGTTGTCCTGCACTCGGCTCAGGGTCTCCTTGGGGGCCCACAGTGCCCTGTACAACACAGTTACTGCTCCACGTGCATTTTTTTCCAGTAAAAATTTGTGAAATATGGTAATCACCAGAGTATTTGGGCACATAGGGTCAGTAGTACTGACTTTTGAATTATTCCACTTGCAGCCTCAATGCAAGGTAGAGTCTGGCTGCAAATGAATGTCAGATTTTCTTGCTGGAAGCAAATCTTATCTCTAGTCCTAAAGCTTCTCAGATGGAGAGAGAGGAACCACCATCTTGTGAAGCTGCTGTGGCAGCCACAGAGCAGAGAGGCAGGCTGCAGTAGGCAGTCTCTAACATAACAATATTCTGCTCTTTTGAAGCTTATGTATTTTGGCAAGTACAAATCCCAATTTAATGTTAGATAAGGAAAAAATCATCAGCTGATGAGTAAATTGATAGGTCACTCCAGAAAGTGAGAAGATCTACTGGTAATAGTGTTAACTTTGTTGCAGGCTGGGTTTGTGTTTGGCGTCAAGACTGCTAAGAAAATATTAATACTGCTCAGATGATGTCATGGCAGGCAACTTGCTCCATTTTCATCTTGACCTTTGAAGTAATTTGGAGCTAAAGACCTGCCTGTTTGATTTTTCTAGTGTCTTAACACATCGAGCTGAATGTGATCCCTTTATATCCTGCTAGTCTTTCATGTATGCTGAAGTAGTAACTGTGAGGCCGGAGCAGTCAGATCTATAAAAGGCAGCACTATTGATCTTGCAGATAAAAGTTCAAAGCACTGTCTGGAAATACATATGATAGTTCTAGAGAATGAATCAATGGTGTGGTACGTGCTAGGGTGTGCATTTTTGAGGCAGTGCTGTATCTCATTCAGAACTGTAGTTGCCACCAGTGAGTTGCTAACACTAAGACGTGAGCATCCCTACATTTAGTTGGTCTGAATGCTGGTAGCACTTCAGCCATTCATAATTCAGTATTGCACTCCGTGGGACTCTGCAGACTTTCTCAGGGTTTTCTCTGCGTACTGTGCCTGTGGCTCTTTCTTTGGACATGAGGTATAGGATACAGGGTGACCCTTACTCATCCAGTTCAAGGATTTTGGGATCCAAAGGTGTCCTTTGCTGGCACAGCATCTAGGTTTCTTTATCAATGGGAAAGATGGAGACAGGATGACATGGAGGTGTGTTGCTCTGTGGGCTTCGGATCTGTGAGTGTGTACATTTTGAGCCTGTGGATTCAATTTTTCCCCAAATTGGACATTATCTAGTCTGTGCACATGAACTTGTTGTAACTTGTGCATGCTATAAGGACCAAGACTGAAATAGTCTTCCTTGCTTTCTGTTTGTTTTGGGTTTTTTTCCTAGTAGATGATAATGATATTCATTACAGTTCTACTAATTTTTCTTGTGGGTCTCCTGATACTTCGTGATTTTTTTAATGCCTGATTTGCATATATGTTATTTATACATATGTGTAATTCTAATACCTACAGTTTGGGGGGGGAAAAGCTAGAAAAAGCAATGCAATTGTCCTTGAAGTCTGAGTTAATAATTGACAAATAAGTGTGTTGTAATTTATTTTTAATGAAGGTTTGTAGGAGTAACTCATAATTTTTTAATTGCAGTGTTTTTCAATGCAAAAATTTGTTCTAGTCTTATTTTATTTACTCTTACAGGTAAATAAATGTAGACTCAGTTATTTTTCCTGCTGGAAATACACAGGATTGTAGCCTGGCATTTATATTTTTCTAGAACTCACATCATTCTTGTCAGATGTCATCTGTTTACATCACTGCAGTGGCTAGGAGGTTTCTCAGAAACATCAGCAATCATCTTACTTTTCCTCTGGTAAGGCAAGGGTTTAACTTTTTTTTTCCTACAATGCTTTATTCTTATTACACTACTGAATACTGGAATACAGTCCTTCATATTAGTTTTGACTTTTTGAAAAAGAAAAACTTGCCAGACACTTATAGTTAGTCTTTTGTCTGCTCAAATACTACTCAGGGTATGAACAGTTATCACATATAAAGGTGTCTCTAAAGGAGAGATTGAGGCTGCATGCTTCCTTCCTACTCTTAAGGAAGAGGAGGTCTTTGCTAACATTATAAACCATTCAAAAAATAAATGCAGGAACCTTGGAGCTTGTCCTCCATTTTCTGATTTGCAAGATTATTCTTCTTTGGTCTGCCCCTCATGCTGTTTAAAATTGGTTCCTGTAAATTTTAGGTCTTTATTAATTTGACTGACATGAAAATACTGTTTCTATGGAGTCAAAAGCATGCTTTGCATGCTGGTTCCATAAAAAGCAGAAAAAAAGTAAATAATTGTTCCATTTTTGAATATGAGAAAAGATCAAGAATGTACCAAAAGGCTTTACTTAAGAACAAAGGAAAAAAAGTACAATCTTTCCCCTAAATTCTGCTGAAGAATATATTTGTTAGATATTTGTCTCTTAGGGATTTTCTAAACAGAGGAGGCCTGAATTTAGGTATATAGCTGGCTTTAGAATGTGTATTTTTCTCAGTTTTCTCTCAAAAAAGGTAATATAAATATTTCATATATTTAGGGGTTTATGCTACTTCTGGCTTAGACTAGAACATACAAAATTGTGTACCTTCCACAGTTTTTAGAGAAACCCACAGAATTCTATTTTTGCAGTGAATGCATGTTCCACTCTTAGTAAATTTCAAAGACTACGTTGCTAAAATTCCCTGGGCAATTGGCTTGGCATCTGCTAATTTAATTCCCACGTAATACTGTAATAGGATATAAATTAAAACTCAGGGGAAAACTGATAATACACAGTCAAGATGAAATGCTAAAGGATATGAAAAGCATTGCTTTGCTTACACTGCAAGTGGTGATAAAGAGGTAGAAGAAAGTTTAGAGGAGTAGATGAAGGAGTTTGAGCTCTTCCAATACCAAACCTGATCCCAAATGGGAAGAAATTGTTATTTGCACCCTGTATCATAAATGTTTGAGATTAAACTTGTTGGACAATGAGAGAAAATAGGTGTTGACTGTCACCACCTCCTGCACCCTCAAGGTCAGCAACCAGATTTTTCTTTCCTAAGTCTCTCTTCTGGTCTTCCTCAATGAATCCATGCTATAAATTCCTGCCTTGACTTCCCTACTCACCTCAGTTACTTTTTACCATCAGTAAAAATCTTCTGGATATGTTGTTTTTTTGATTGCCCACCTTCCTTCACCTGGACAGAAGGCAAGAAGAGTGTGGTGAGAGTTAGGAAATACCATATTGCCAAAAGACTCATCTCCTAACTAGAAGACAACACATCACAAATTATAATGCCCCATGTATAGATTCCTACTGAGATGCTTTGAAAACAATGTTTTGGTTCAGTTAGGAGAAAATTTTGGTGTTGCTCTGCTGATCTGCAATTATGTGAGGTGGTATCATAGCCATGCAAGTCTGGATATAGGCAAGAGGGAATGCTTATTCCGAAGGAATAACGAAGAAGGAAACAGCTCTCAGAAAAATTACTCTGCTGCACTTTTTACCACTATTGATGGGTCTCTTCAAATTCTGCCACACCTAACACATTTTCTTCCTCAACTTTTTCAGCTGTTTTCTTCTGGGAAAAAATTAAGTGTTCTTGGATTTATGTTCCTGCTGTTGACACTGCACTTCAAATGAAAAATAATTTATTTTGGAAACATGCTGATGTTTTTTGCCCAGCCACTACTTTATAAATTCATCCTCTCATGCCCATCCCTGAGTGAGGGATTTTTTTTAGCTCCTGGATGGGACTGACCTGGTTTTACCACCTTTCACAGTTGCAGTTACCACTGCTAGGTCAGCTCTTTCCAAGACTATCTGCTTGATGTCCTGCCATGCCATTCTGCACCTTATTGCGTCTCTGTTTTCTCTCTGTGAATGGCTCATTGGTATTTCAGGCATGTAGCTAAAATAGATATTCTCCTTTTTTTCCCCCTGCACATTTTTCTGTGCAGAGAGCACAGTTGACTACTTGCTGCCCACTCTCACAGCAGGGAGTTACCTACACATCATTTTATTTCAAATCCTGTCACTTTTCCTGTAACATCCCTTAGATATTCAGTGCCCCACTTCTTATGCCAAGTACTTTTCCCATCACAGCTGTGTACCTCAGCCTTCCCTACGGCACCATCTTCTGTGCCAACCCCCTTTGCTGCCTCTCACCCATGACCAAGACAGTAGAAAGTTCTTATCCTCAGCCCTGAATGCCCTTCACATCTTTACCTGATCCTTGGCCAGTTTGATGCCTCACTCATGAACCACTTGTCAGTGCCTCTAGCAGTGTTATTATGTTTGTTCCATTTCATTGATTTTATCTCCACACACTGGGATCTGGTGAAACTGAATGGGGATGCTGGTAAAAATAGTTTTGTTGTAATGTAATGTACTGTAATGAGGTTTGTGCTTAGTCAGTAGTGGTAGGTCAGTTCTAATCTCATGGGGGGTTTTGGGCCTTGTTTTCTTCTAATTATGAAGAAAATCACCAGCAAAAAAGTTAAAGATTTCAGTTTTATGCCCTTTGATGAAGAATCTCTTCTCAAAGATGGACAATTTATAAAGTGAACTCCATGCATTCACTTCAGCATTGTGGACTCTCATGGTTAAGTCTATCACAACAGAACATTGGTCATAAATAAACAAGAAAACTACTTGGGGCTTGAATGTCTCTTCTGGCTTAGCGCTGAGTCAGCTCCAGCAACTCTACCACAGAGTAACACCTGAGTTACAGAGTGTTCACACTCAGGGAGTCTTCTGAGTTGGAAGAGACCCACAATAATCACCAAGTCCAGCTCTTAAGTGAGTGGCCAGTTGTGGACACCCGATTTACTGAGGCAGGGTCTTTTATCTGACACTTCAAAATAGGCTGTTTTAATATGAGCTGGCTGAAGAGGGGCTTTAAATCACAAAACAATAATGTAGAATGACACTCCTCTGAGAAGTGAGGCTTGTCAAGAGTTTTAGTAGCCTCACTAGTCATTTGGATGAATCAGACCACAGATCTAGTTCTGCCAGGGTGTGATGGCTCTTGCTCAGCTTTCATGTTTAGAGTAGATTGTTGGGAATCCAACAACCATCCTTCTCTTCTAAATCCTCTGAAAGGTGTTATCATGGTTGTCATGTCTCCTTCTGATGATCCTCTCCTCATCAGTGAGAATAGAAATTCTTCTTGGGTCTTGCAAGCACTGTTTCAGAGGCATTTTGTGTCCTGCTTGTAGGATGTGTCTGTGCCCATGGTGGCAGATGTTTGGCCTAGGTGATCATTCCAACCCCTTACCATTCTTTGATTTCTTTTTCCTTTCTCTTTTTTCTTTTTTTTTTTCACCTGCTTTTTCTTAATGCCTTCAAAAGGCTGTGTCACTTAACTGGGAATACAGTTTTCACATGCTTACAAGTTCCATTAAAATCTCAGTGGACTGAGCCCATTGGGTCTTCATTGGTTTATTGTATTAAGAACATAGGCTGTGTCTTCAAGACCCAGTTTTTTTATAAAAACCTCCAGGTTGTATCTCATACTATACCAAATTTTATTTCATTTTTTAAGATGTTATTAAAGGAGTTTGGATTTTGCCTTAAATTTCTAGCTTATAATAATACAAGTTGCATTGAAGTAAAGGGTGCTGCTACTGTAAAAATACAGCTGGCTTATGCCATGTTCTTGGAGTAGAGGTTTTTTACCAGCTGGAATTACAAAAACCTGTCATCATCACTTGATTCAAGGGAAGAATTAATGGCACTAATTCTGAAAAAATACACCTGCAAATCATTGGAAGACAATATACTGAGGAAAGTTCCACAGCACAGAGTGGAATTGATACACCTGAAACCTGATTTATTAGGTGTGGAGGTCTGTCAGAGCTGAAGCATCCCTTTGCAGAATGTCTGGTTGTTTATGCATGACTTGAGGGCATTACCAGAAGGAGCCATCACTGAGCACTTTGAATTGCCCAAAACTGTAAATACCCACTCTTCACTAGAGAACATAGTTGGTCTCCCTTTGTAGTGAAGTTGGGCCTTGCTGATTAGTCTACAAGCTCTTTTGCAGGCATCATTTCCTTTATCTAACTCCACATTCCATAATGCAACAGCCTATCTTTCTTGTGAGAGCAAATAAGTGTGGGTAGTTTATCAAAGTAAGGTGAAAGAGTCTATGCCGGCTCATGTTGTTGGTGTAATAACAGAATATGTGCTCTATGAAATATCTTTAGAGGACAGAAGAAATCTTTATTTTTCTGTTGAGAAGTTGGCTTCCCACTGATCTAGTGAATCTCAGCCATCCCTGCTGCTTATTAACTTTTATACTCTAAGAGTTCATTGTGAGTGTTCTCTTCTGAGAGGCCAGAGAAAATTGCTTGGGATATGGAGAGCGGGGAATATGAAAACATCTCTGGCTAATGCAATATATAATCCTCTTATTTGATATGAGTGATAAGCAGATCCTTGATCTGTGTGTACTATGGTCCTTTTTGCAGTCAGGATATTCTGTTAGCACAATAACTAATGCCTCCCTTCCCGACTACATGAATGCTTTTTATTTACACAGCTTAAACTCTTTATTCTTGCTATTAACTGATCATTTAGCAGACTGGCTGCTGGCATGGCTGGGCACTGCAGATTGGAGGAGAGTGCTCTCAGTGGCACACATCATTACACAGGCTCTGGCCCTGGCTGCTGGGAATTGTGTAGGAATAACATAAAACATATCTGGCACACTAAGGCTGAAAAACATAGAACTGAGCCACTTGCACTGGTTAACTGTTAGTGTTCAGAGTGCCTTTGAGCATGATCTTAAGCCACAGTAGATGAAGTGAGTAAAACAGAATCTCTTAGCAAAGTTGAAGGTCTTTCATAGCTAAATGTTCAAGAGAATCCTTGACAGATTCAGCTATGTCTTAGGATGGTACTTTTCACTTGTTTTCATACATGATTTAAGGAAACAATCAGTACAGAATGACTGCAAGCATGGTTTAAAGTTAAGTGGAAATACAGAAGAGAAGGCAGGAAACTGAAGTTAGAGAAAACAGACTAAGGAGAATAATTAGGTGAGAAGACTGAAAGAAGTCTAAGGGGTGGGTGGACAGAAATAAAACTTGGAGGGATAATGAGGAAGTAAACTTCAGGAACCCAGCAGAAGCATTCAAAGAAGGTGCGGAAATGGTCTGCAGTATGTTAGAAACAGATACTGCTCAACACAGGCTTTATCTCAATGACGTATGTTGTAGGCTTAGAAGAGGAGAGCTGGAAGGCATCCGGAGACATCATGTTTTACATGTGCACACTCTAAAATATTGCTGACCCATTTTCAAATGCACTGATGAGAATCCATGGCATTCATTAATTGCATAGGTACTCTTTTAGACTCTGTTCAGGCATCTGGAAATATTTAATTGATATCAAGCATGACTGGAGGTTGAATCCAGGTACTAGGATGCTCCCCTCAGTAAAAGTAACTTGAAAAGTAACAATGTATGTACATCAGATACCAGTATTAGAATGGTAAAACAAATCCTTCAGGAAAAAGTTTTTCTGTGGCACTGGGAATAATTTAATCTTGAAGAGCAATAGAATTGAAGTTTGTTTTTGTTGAAGGACGCTTTGGTTTTTAGCGTCCACAGAACTGGCAGTGGAAGGTACTCAAAGGACATTAGTAATTAGAACCTCTTACTCAGTGTTTTGTAGTTTTTGGTTCTCACCAGAGGTCTGTGACTGGTGTGATTTATGATCTTTTGCCAGGTTGACAGACACACCCATGCTTCTGTTTCCATACTTGCCCCATGTTTGAATTATTGGTCCTTAAAACTGGAGCTAGAACAAACAAACAAGTCTCATGCATGTAAATAGGAGTTCTTACGCAGTGTTGCAAGTATTTATAGAGTTTTTGTTGTATACAGCACTTGTTGTCATTTCCAAATAAGAGTATCAGCAAACATGAAGAAGCTGTTCCTGAACTGTCTGGTACACTTCCACTGTGTCCAATCAATTTTAGAGAATTTTCTTATGAGCGCTGGGAGCTCCAATTACCCTACATTCTACCATGAAAGCAATGGGACAGTCTTTAAAATCAAATGTTGATTCAGGAAAAAGAGTAAATCTCTTTCACATAAAGAACTATTGCATTTATTAATTAACATGTCCATTAAACACTGTACACCAAAAATTAGTAGAATTTTTTAAAATGACAATTTTATGGGTTTCAAGACCACAAAACTATGCTAATAGTCACAAAACTAGCAGAACTACTGAAGCTTGGTTTCTATTGGATTTCTCTCTCATGATTAGTTCACTTTTTGACTGAGTTGTACCAAGTCCTTTTGTACAGAAAAACCACAAAGGGGAGAGTCCTGAGTGATGCTGGAATTGCTGTGGAAACAGCAGTCACAGTGGCACCTCATTAGGCAACAGACAGTCACCATGGGAGAGAAACTGTGATGAAGAGATTAATTCCTTGGTGTATCATAAAATACTTATTCCAGTTGCAGCTTTCTCATCATAAAGGAAGAATTTTCCTGTGAAGATTTTCTGTTGTCATATGAGGTTAAAGCTACTTTACAGGTTTTCCTCAGCTCTAGTCTCTGATCACCAACTTTCACAAAACTTGTGGGAATTCAACACTTCCATCACAGTTGTTTGAAACTGGCCAGAAAGTTAAAAAGAAGACACGTCATGCATATAAACTGTAGTAATTTAGGATGTACTTGGGCATAAAGTAAACCCTTACATGTAAGAGCTCATTTGGTCTGTAATGGCTGGATCTGAGGCTATGGAGCTGTATGTTTGTTCCATGTATACTCTGCATTACTCTAACATCATCCTGTGAAGTATTGGTTCATCCTGCTATTGGACATAGGATAAGAGGCCGGATGGGCTTCAGCTCTGATCTGAGAGGGCAACTGCTGTAAAATATCTTCAAATTCCTTTATAGAAAGATCATTAAAGCATGAAACACCCCAGAAATGAGCATTTTCATACAGCAAAAGGCAGGTAGTAAGCTAATTATAGTTGTCAGGTTCCTCACAAAAGCCAGAGATGAATGTGTATGGAGCGATCAAGGAGCACTTCTGGACCTCACAATGGCTGAAGACAGCTTTGACAATTTTCCAGCTCAAGGAGGATTTTCATCTCTAGAGTTTCAACATGGTAGATCATACAAACACCAAAAGCAAATGAAAAAAATCCACCCTACCCCTGCCCCCAAAAAAACCATCTACAATTGCATGCTAAAGTACACTACAGACAATTAGAACTTCTCTTCTAGACAGTTTCTATTCTGTAATGGGAATTACATATATTGATGTTAGAGGAAGACTGATTCTGATGGTGATCTTAATTTGCTGCTTGTACAGGCTGTGCTACGCAGTAACTGAATGTGAATGCTTTCAATTTAGACAAAGGATAAATATACAAATATACAAGTTGTTGTTAAATATACAAGTCTATTGAGCTAATATATGCTTAATTTCTGAAGCAAATCAGTGATGATGTTTTTCCAGAAGCTGTGATTTAAAAAAAAACCCTGAACAACAAACTGCAAAACCCTCCCTTAAGCTGTAGAATTTCATTTTTTTTGCCATGGTTTATCCCCACATCAGCTCCTCATGCATTCCCCAACCAGCAGGATGGGGGAGAGAATTTGAAGAGTAAAAATGAGAAAACTTGTGGGTTGAGATAAAGACAGTTTGATAGGTAAAGCAAGAGCTGTTCATGCAAGCAAAGAAAAACAAGGAATTAAGTCACCACTTCCCATGGGCAGGCAGGTGTTCAGCCATTTCCAGGAGAGCAGGGTCCCATCATGCTTAATGGTGACTTTGGTCACTCCAAATGTACCCCTGCCATTTCCTCCTTCTTCGTCCAGCTTTATATGCTGAGCATGACACCACGTGGTCTGGGATATTCCTTTGGTCAGCTGGGGTCACCTGTCCCCGCTGTGTCCCCTCCCAACTCCATGTGCATCCCCAGCCCATCACTGGCAGGGTGGGGTGAGAGGCAGAAAAGGCCATGACCCCGCGTAAACCCTGCTCGGCAGTAACCAAAACATCCCTGAATTACCAACAGTTTAGTTTTTTCCAGCACAAGTACAAAACACAATCCAGTTGCAGCTATTGTGAAGAAAATTAACTCTATCCCAGCCACTACTAGCACATCATGACACACAAGTTCTTTCTAGAGAAAGAAAACATGTTAGTTTTTTATTTCCAGTGCTGTTGCATCTACTCTTGGGAACTGCTTGGGTTCATGGTGTTCTTGTCTCTGATTTTTGGGAATATCTCTTTCTGGTTACAACAGGGTTTGTATGGGGTTTTTTTGGCTGTTGCTGGCTTGACTGATGAGGAGTGCTGGTATCTATCACTGGTTTATTTCCTAGAGGCAAACTGACTCAGTGGTCTTTGTGCAAGACCTGATATAATGATAATTCAGGAGGAAAAGTGTACTCCTAAAACCATACTGGGAAATAAGCTGTATGTATATTGCTGCCTATCAGGAGATTCCCAGTTTGTTTTCAAAAGTGTTTATTCCTGGTAGAATAAAGAACTTAAGACAATTTTTTCACTTGGGGTGCTGGTGAGGAAGATCAAACATACAAGGTAGGTTTCTAGCTGTGAAAGTAGTCAGCAACCAAATTCCAGTGAAAGGATAAAGAAATATTTAAGGACTCTTGGCAAATAAAACGGCTCCTTCAACAGCTTTGGAAGTTAAAAACGGGACACTAAATTTAATCCTATACTTTAAAAACTGGACTCCAGTTCACTTTTATTTTAACAAATGTTGATGTTAAATCTCAGATGAATACTATGTAGCAGGAAGGCATATTGTGTTTGCTTTTAGGTGTGTGTGGTTTTATTTTTCTAACCAGAAATAGCTCTAAATAACTTAAATTCAGTTAAAAGCAACCCATCTGTTACTGTTCTTGTTTTCTTACCCATCATTTAAATGGTAAACATCAAACTGGAAATACTTCAACTGTGTTCTCCCCTTTGACAAAGAAAACGTGGTAACTGTTCACCTTATTGTGAAAGTAGTGCAAAACACACAAGGCAGGTCTGAAATCATCAGCTGCTTGCTGCAAAGTACGTATCCCAATCAACTGCCAAAAAATTTTCCGCTTAGTTTCTTTAGGTCACAGTTACCTGCTTTTCAAGCTTACTTCTCCATTAATTTGAAAGGAGGTAACCCTAGCTGATAGGAATGTTTTAAAAAGGAACAGTTTACATCCTGTGAATTTTTCAAACACACTTTTTATTTTAATGGTTCATGTATACTTTGTTTAATGAGTTTGAAAAGCTTTTATTTAAACTACAATGGGTGCTCTAGTGCTCTAGTATTACTACCAAAGCACTGTCACGAAACATTGGTTCTTATCTAACAAAACAACATAATCAGAAAAATATGCGGTAATTGTTATAACAATAATGGTTTCCTTCATGGAAAACAGCAAATAAATGTGCCTGAAGACTCTGTCTGGGTACAAATTGTTTAAAGCTATCCCTTGCTGTTGCTTTTTTTTTTTTCCTGTCAAATTTAAGTTTCCCTTTTTATCTCTGCTGTCATTTTGGGTTTTATCTTTCTGAACCTAAGGTTTTTCTTTCTCAGCCCTATCTCAAAAGCCATTCATTTTAGGGTCTTGAGTTTTCCGACCATGACAAATATACTCTTTTTTTTTTGATTTTTCGAAGTAGTCAAGACAAATGAAGGGGGATGAAAAAATAATAGGTTTTCTCTGACCAACTGCAGTATTATGTTAAGCTATAGGTTTGTCTCTATTAGCAAAGACCACTGCCAGGCCCCAAGGAGAGCCTGTCTGCTGACCCTGGGGAGCTGCTGGAGCAGTTTCTGGCCTGAATTTGACCCCTGCCAGGCAGCTTTCTCCCAGTGGGTTGCCAGCCCTATTTTCAGGAGTTAGAGGGTCAGGACATATCCCCATCAGGCAATTGGCATGCAGTCACCCATTTCAGTCCCATCTT
This sequence comes from Orthonyx spaldingii, assembly GCA_013397795.1. Lineage (NCBI taxonomy): Eukaryota > Metazoa > Chordata > Aves > Passeriformes > Orthonychidae > Orthonyx > Orthonyx spaldingii. The sequence continues at coordinate 381,533 of VZTJ01002354.1, read as the reverse complement.
GGAAGGTGACCTCATCCCTGGGAAGCTATTTGGGACTGACTAATTTAATGGGATAGCTATAGCGTACGAGGTTTCCTCAAGCAGCCTAAGCTGGCAGTGCTCACAGCTGGTGAGCAAGGCAGCAGCTCTTCTGTGATAGCAATGTTTGATCCTACATCTGTACATGTCCCTACACTAGGTCAATGTAGTGGTGGCATGGGAGGTGAAGAGCTCTGTCTGTCCCACCACCAACACTGTGCTAGCGGTGCTCTGTCCCCTTGCTCTCAGGAATGTCCCTCACCTCATGCTGGACACGTGAGCATGGTTCAATGGGTGAAGTAATGTAACCCCTGGAGCAGCTCTGCAGTGGTTGCAAGGGACCAAACAAGGGAGTTGGAACATGTGTCAGAATGTGATGTTTTCAGGCTCAACAAATTAATAAAATTATTTAAAATGAGGTTGGTGTTAGTTTGTGATTTATTTTTCCTCATTTTTTTTCTAAGGACTGAGTTTTTCTTTTCATTCTCAGATCATTCTTCTCCTTCCATTTCTCATGACATCACTTTCTTCCCATGCCTGTTCCCTCCTTCTGTTGTGTTCCCACATTCCTGGCTGCCTGCCCCACTCATGAAATCTGCTGTATTGCATAGTTTCGCTTGCCTGTGACCTAGTCCAAATTTTCTGTAGTTTGTCTCTTCTCTGGTGCACACCTTGTCATGCCCTCACCACCCTTGCTCCCCACCAGTGAAACTGCAGTGTGATGCTTCTATCTCTCCCCTTTCTTTACTTCCCTGCTTTTCCTTTTTCTCACCTTCTCAGACTGAGTAGGATTGTCTTCCTTCCCGGACTGTCAGCTCTTGCTGAGCTCAGTGTCCTTGCCCATCTCAATCCTTTTCAAGATGTGAAGTTTCTCAGGTTGTCCCATCATACTGACAACCAAAGATCTGTGTTCCTGGATATTGATACTGCACAGAGTAAAGGAGGCACTGACTAATCTTTTCCTGCTGAAGCAGCTTTAAAAAGCAGGTTTTTTTAATCCTTCCCCAGTGCAAGCACATTCAGGTGAGACTGTTTTCCAATTTTAAAAGAAAATTAGAGTTTGTTGCCATACAGAAGAGAAGTGGGAAACAAAGGGTTACTAAATGGTGGCAGCTAAGTAAAACTCTTGCATTTAAACTGTTTTGCATTTTTGCAGCTGAGTTGCATAAGTGCCAGGTGACATCTCTGTGCTTGTCTCTTTGTGGGCTGGTATGAGCAGTAGGGAGAACAGTGTGAGGCTGTTCATGGGGGAGAGATGAGGCGGCTGCCCAGACACTTCAGGTCATTGCTTTGGCAGTGTTTTCTGAGCCACAGTTACTGGATTTTCCTGCTGGCGCAGGGGGATCTGTGAGCTGCAGCTTCCTGGCAGGATTCTGGGAACAGCACCAAAACCCCCAACAGGCAGCGAGCAGGTTTTGTGCTCTGAGTCAGAAGCAGGCTGAGAAGATGCAGCCCTCAAAGCATGTATCCAAGATGGGGAAGAGGATCTGTGCGAGGAGAATATTTCCAGTGTGAGGCTCAGAGCTTGTGGGGACCCTCTTCTGCCAACACTCTCGGTGAGTCTGCAGGTCAGCTGCTAGTTTTGGTGCAATCACAGGAGAAGGGAGATTGCTGCCTTTCACCACTGCTACCCTGAACCAGCTCATCCTTCTAGCTATTTCTGTCTATGCTTATCTATAGCATCATCCCCCTTGTGCCTGTGTACCTGCCAAGCATTCAAAACAGGCACTGCTGTGGCAGCCTCCTTCTTTCTCTCCAGCCTGGAGGATAAAACGACTGGATTGATTTTT
>VZTJ01002354.1:246701-379706 GCA_013397795.1 Orthonyx spaldingii | reverse complement strand
TTTTTTTTTTTTTTTTTTTAATTGTTTCTCTGCATCAAGAATTTATGGTGGGAAAGCTAAACTGGAGAAATGCTTTCGGGAGTGGGTGGCCAGGTTGGCGGATCCCTACTTGTTCTTAGCTCCTAGAGAAGTCCTGCAGCCTGGCCTTTGCTGGACTCACTCTGGGCATTGGTGCTCTTTTTGAAAGTGATGGTTTCTCGGAGTGAGATGTGGTCTCGGGTAAAAACAGACAAAGTTTGGATGCCAGAGAGAAGACCTGGATCTGACTTGCCCACAAGGGGACCCAGAATAGAAAGCTGAATGCTTGGGTGAGTTCACAGAAGCTGGCTTGTCCAGTGCAGAACATGGTATTCTTCTTTATTATAGACTGAGTTATCCAAGGTAAAAATAGCAGTATCAGAAATCCTAATATCTCTACACTATCTATATACTAAGTACTGCTATATATGTTGTTTTGTTTGGTTTGGGCTGTGAAGTAGACTGCTGTCTGTGTTTAGTATATTTCACTGTGGCTTGTGACTTTACTCCCAACTGGGAATTTCAGTGTTTGCTGCTGGAGTTGTGCAAATACATGTAGGTGTGCAAAATTTACATCCTGCTTTAGTGTCTTTGTTAGAGCACTGGTTTAAGTCAGTAAATTTCACTCGGATTGAAAACTTGACATTGAAGTATGTCTCCTGCTGCCTCAGTGTATGACTTCACAGGCAAAAAAGCACAGATATGTATATTTGTAACATACTGCTTCCGATCCTTAAAATACAAGGTGTAGACATAATAGAATACAGTTTCAATGCACATTCCCAAAGCTGCTTTGTTGGAGAGGTGTGAAAAGAGATTGAATAATCAGAATTTTCTTCTTTTAATTAATCAGGTTTTAAACACAGAATTTCATTGTGAGACTGTCAGGGCTTCCCAGATACTTACTTCTATCCTTACACTGTCTGAAACTGTCATTGTAACATTTGAAATGAGACCTGGGTTCAAACATCCTACATCTACATTTCTTTGTTAAATCTGTAATTACATATGAATTCTTATGGCAATATGTCCAGTGGAAGTTGTTTTGATGAGAAAGAAATGTTGCAGTATGTGGAGTATCTAAATATCTAAATTGATATGTTTTTGTTTTAGTGTTTATAAAATACCTCTGTTCTGTAGGCAACAACTGAATTAATTTACAAAATGAAACTTTAAAAAAAAAAGTTTTTAGCACTTACACAACAGCATAAAGATATTTGTAGGTGGTTACAAGTGATGGAGCATTTTTGGGCTGAGATGTCCTGTACAGGGCTAAGAACTGGACTCAGTGATCCTTGTGGGTCCCTTCCAACTCAGCATTTTCTGTGATTCTGTGTGCTTCTGCTGGCTATTGTCTGGATGATACTTCTGAACAGAGGCATTTGGCCAGCATTTTGACTAAATTTCTTACTGAGTTTTCTAACTTCTTATGAAGTTAAACCTGGCAAGTCCAAGGAAGAATGTGTTTTACCCTGATTGTTGAAAATTATCCACCTTTACTTGTATGAGTCAGGCAGCTCTCAATATATATTTATATTAGAGGGTTGTCAACTCCATAAGTAACAAAGTTCTATTTTTTTCCTCAGTCCCAAAGTACAAGTAACCAGTGCTTGTATAGTCCTTGTCATGAGTTGGTGAGAAAGTCCTTTACAAATGGGATTGCTGCCACTGCCCCATTGCGTGCATTGAGGAATGACAGCACAGGAGGTGGGAGTAATTTTGTCTCATTTTTACCATCTAAAGGTAAACTGATCATTTAGGCTCACCACCACAGGGCGAGGTGCACAGTTCATAACACTCTGAAGAAGCTTTGTTCTCTTTGAGTAACACAGTTAAATAGCTTAATTCTTTTGTTTAGTCACAGGTCCTTGTTGCCTGGATCTGATAGGCTGGGTTTCTTTGCTTCCAAAGTTGTCTTTTGGAGACAACTAATTATTTCCCTCTGAGAAAGCACTCATTTTAGTTTTGAGGACAGCTTATGGAAGGGGCTGACACAGGAGGAGTTAAAGGTGACACTGCACCAGGTCTGACTCCCCACATCGTGAATATCCTCCAGTGCTGTCCCACTAGCAAGGTTACCAAAAGCACCCCTGTGCCCATGCCTTGCTCCAAGACATGCAACATCCACTTCATGCAGTTAAATGCTGTTCTGGTGAGCTGCAACACAGACCTCACTTTGTACCAGGCAATTTTGAATGGAGAAAATAATCGATTGCCACATGACACATTGACTTGTGGGCAAAGGGCTTAGTGTATGGATGTGGGTAGGTGGGTGCTTTGGGAACAAGAGACTGGTCCATGGTGTGGGTGTTTCAGGCAGGATAGATGCTGTGCTGTTGGCCAGAGAAGTGCGCACCTTCTGAGCTGGCTGAGATGCATTTCAGGCAGCTGACAGGTGGAGCAGCTCTGACCTGACATGACTTGCACAAGGTCACTCAGCAGGTGGGTACTAAAGCTGGATACAAAAACCAGGCCCACGTGCTCTTCCTTAGGACAGCACTGCCACAGCAACCAAACAACCTGAGTTAAACACTGCTGTCTTCATGCCCCACATGAAATGGGTCTGGGTGGGGAGTGCTTAGGAATGAGGCTACACACAGATGTGAAAGCAGCCATACCTGCAGGATGACAGGAAAAAAATATGGGAATAAAGGTTCTTTTTCTAGATTTTGCAAAACGTCATAGCTAAGATCCTGTTGTGCAGCAAGGGCAGTGGGTACCTGGCTCTCAGAGTGGTCATGGTGCCCTTAACTGGTCCTTTACAAGCCACTAAAGCACACAACATTTGTGAACGCTGCTGCAGTGTGCTCCTTTGCGTTCCAGTTCCTATGGAAACATGCTGTAAGAATGTCTAAAATAAGTACAGTGCTTTGAAACTATTATTATTTTGATGGTTCCTTTCCCCCCCCAAATCTCCTTTATCACCTTTCTGGCTAAATTTTTAACACATTAAAAAGATTGTTGTCATTTTCTGAAAGAGTGTGCTACCTTGCTTACCCATGTGTCTGCATCCTGGCATCTGATGGATCCCAGGTTCTGATATTGAGATCAGCACTCCCTTCCCCCATCCTCCCTGCTCAATGGGGTGGCAGGTTGTTGGTGCATGTGTTGAACATACATACATACATATATATATATATATGTAAACAAGCATATTTCCAGCTCCTTATAGGATCCAGAATATAATGTTGGCTGGGAGGGAGTGCAGAAGGTCACCTAGTCCAGCTGCCCATCAAAGCAGAGCCATATACATTGTTTGGTGCTGGAGATGGTTGTGAGCCAGATGGAGACATCCTGCAGGTACCCTCTTCACAGTGGGTGGGTCAGTGCTGGAGCAGGCTGTGGGCTGTTTGGGAGAGCTCTTGCAAAGGAAATTGCTTGTTCTCCCCAAAAGGATGCTCATGCTGGTAACTGAAAACAGGGCTATGTATTTAAAGCGCTTTTCCCCTGTGCTCCTGTGGTTTCCTTGTAAAGCTTTCAGCTCCCTTAGAGCAGCAGTCTCCCTGAGCGTAGTAATGTCTAAGATTTTCAAACAGCCATGTCCCATTTTCAAAAACTACTTTTGACAAGTTAGAAGGGCTAGGACTAAATCCTATACAGGGCTAAAAAGCCTTATTTAAAGCTAGGTGCTAACTTTTGCTCTTTTTCAGGCTTGTGGCCTCTTGCAGTACTATGCCTCAGAACCCAGTGCTAGATATCAGGAGAAGACATGGAGGTGCATTTTTGGCGTTCAAAGGGGAAGTAGGCACTTAAATTCAGAAAAGCGATTCAGGAATTTTTGGGCAGTGCCAAAACCATTTGATACCCCTATATGCTGGATACATATATATCCAAGAAGTATCTGCATTCCCAGAGCATCTTCTGAGGATGTACACATCTTTTGTTTCTGATCCCAAGAATGGAGGTAACAACAAAAGCAGGTTTGAAATAAAAAGGAGTTGACACTTGTGCAGTGTTTTTTACGACTCCACATCCTAGACAAAATAAATTGTGAAGAGTTACGATGATTTGGATCTCGCTACCATTATGCTTTAACATTAAACTAAGTCTTAGCCATTTGGGAAGTGTAGGCATCTATTTGAATCCTATTCCAAATCACCAGGCCAAATTTTGCTCACAGAGTTCCTTCCTGCCAGTGAGCAGCTGCTGTGTAATTATGCATCCTGATTTATGTTGCTCAGTGCTTAGTCTTTGCATGATGCTTTATGTGTTTGTGGTAACTGTAATGGAAACATCAGATCTGTTTTATTTTCATAAGACACTGAAGACCAGTAGAAGAAATATGAGTCAAATTTTACTGGACAGAATAAAGCTTTATAGACTTTTTCAGGGTTGCTATCATTTTAGAGTTAAACCACTCATTAACTGAGCAGACAAAATGAAAATGCTGGTTGAAACAAAAAGTTGTTAAACTCGGTATTTGCATTGCATTTCATATCTGCAAAGATCCTTCCTTACTTGAATGACAAGCACTGAGTCCAGCACTGAAGTGAATACCAAGAGAGATGAGAATTGTGAACTATGGAACAGCAAATTATAAAGAGAAATTGCTCTGTTTTAACGTGAATAGGCAGGGCTGATATTCTTTTAGTGAGGGCTCTATTTGAACTGCTTTGGAGCTGGGCCACTGTAGATGTAACCTTTCTAACCCAGTTGATAAGTTCACGTGTATGCACAGTATGTAGGTCATTCACATTTATTCTGAGTAGCCCAGAAAAGAATGCAGTAAAACTTCAAAATATTTTATATTCCAACCCTTTCATTGTAGCTGATTTCTTCCTCCCACACTTGTTTATCTATGTGTTTGATGCTGGAAAAACCCTCCAAGATATCACCTAGTATGCATGGATAGCTGATAAATGAAACACTAAATAAACAGTTACACTTGTGAGAGAGCAAGACGCAGTTAGAGATGCCCGGCAGGTATGAGGGACAGGATCTGTGTAAAAGGGAGTTACCTACACCTTTACTACATCATTGCAAATTTGTTTAGCAGTCATGAGAATTTTGGAATTCTATTTGAGAAGGGCAATATTGCAATGATTTAAAAGAATTATTCTGGCATATGTCATTAGATAGAATTAAATCCTGACTGCAGTAAAGTAATAGTTAAACTCTCTTAAGAGAAAAATTATAAGTTATCATGAAGGTAATGGACTCATGAGGAATGTACATGTGGTTCAATAAAGGAAATCACAGAATATAAAATTGACTTTTAAAGGTGACATTATTAATTTTGACCTTGTACTGATATAGTTTGCAGAAACATGAAATGGTTTGTGTTGGAAGGAACCCTAGAGATCAGCTAGTTCCAACTCCCCCGCTATGGGCAGGAACACCCTCTACCATTGCCTCCTACTCTTGCCTACCACACCAAATAAATTTTCTTGGGCCCAAGTAATATCAGACATACCGAATGTGGCATCAATGGTAATGATAGATGGTCATAGTTTAAACTGGGATGTAGTGTTCATTGGGTTCCCACAGGAATTTCCATTAAGTCTGGTTTGTAATACAAAAATAAATTGAAGTTGAAGGTAGTACAGAACTGGGAAATATCTCTGCTGAGAGCAGAGAGAAGTTTTTAGCTGGGGAATTAGAAATACTAGATTTACTATCTTTAGGGCTCAAATAAGGCAAATGTAAACACATGGATTTGTGGAAAATTATCTGAAAATATGTAAACAGTGGTGCTAGGAAGGAGAAGAGGTTCAAGTTGTCATCTTGTAATGCAGTGTCTCTTAATACTGGATAAGGATTAAGTAAATCCTTGACCATGCTAGACTGAGCGTGACACTAGTTTATGGCACTGTTCATTCAAGACCCTTGGGAAGGGAGCAGCCAAAAACCTTGTTTTTCTTCTGGCACAAGTGCTCCTGAAACCCTGCTGGCACTGAAGGCTCAGTGAAGGGTAGTGGATGGCCTGCCACCACACTGAGCAGCCAGATGTACCTACAGCGACTCACCTTGTTCTGCATCTAACACCCATCCCAGTGTTTGGTCTTAGCTCCTGAGGTGGAAAATGGAGATAGAAATGGAGTTAAGCATAAGCAAAGTGGGTGGGCAGCTACAGTATGTGGGGGCAGAAGGGTACCACTGTGGAGTCCTGTTAAATGGGGAGGAAAGAGCTGAAAAGAAACGGGGAACTGCCCCTTGACAGAGCCACCCTCACTAAACACGAGTCTCTTAGGCCACATTGGTTAAACTGGGTAAGCAGAGGGACAGCAATCAATACAGGTTTTGATGTCGGAATTAATTTTTACCAGTCAATACATTTTGCCTAATCAATCATCTATATGCCTTCAAGGATTAGCGCTTCTGTATTTAATTTGTCTGCCACAGGATAGATTAACATAATTTCCACTTTAACTTGGATTCTGTGTTTTCTCAGTTAAAACGTGATATACATTTTGTTGTCTCAGAAAATGCTTTTGCACGTACCTAATGTATGTCTTTCCGTGAACCCTTTCCCAGCCACAGAGAGCACAGGTGTTCATGGATGCCCTGGGGAATTACATTGTAGTGCATCACTGTGTTTGAAATTCCAGATTCTTAAAGTGAACCTACAGCCTACTCTCTCCTCAGCCACATAAGGTGCTTGTTTTTTGTAGTAGAAGGATGAAGTGCTTAAAGTGAACAGTTTCTATTAACAGAGCACTAAACTGAGCATCAGGAAGTCATCAGTGCTTCTCTATTTTACTTACCTTTCCATTGACCTAGTACAAAGATTTTTGCTGGTGTGTTTTTCCCACATGACTTTGGATTTTCCCCACACTTGCTTTTTAACTCATCCTGCTTTAACTTTTTGAGGTGGTGTCCATTTCTTACTGCATGTTTGTATACAGCCCACAGCACTTGACTGTCTGCCTATGAGCAACTAAAAATGAGGGCCTGTTTGGGGTGACAAGAGAGTAGAAGATACATGTCTCAAGGGGTTAAACACAGCAAGTAGTTGAGAAAATATTTTTTTCCAGTTTGGCCTAAAATGCCTGGCCTGTTTCAAGAAGGAAACTTTGATTTCTATTAGCAGGAGTACACTGGACATAGTTGACAGGAATTCAGCTAGATTGGATTACAGTTGTTAAGAAATACCTGTTTTGCTGAACTGTGATTCTTCATGTTAATAGAATACATAATTTGCCATTGATCCCTCAGAAAAAGTGGTTTTCTCATATGGACAGTTAATGTGTGTTGCTTCAGATGTCTCTGGGAAGAAAATGTAGTTCTGGACCCACACTGTCCGGGCTTTGCCCCCCTTGAGCAGGTCCATGTCCCCAAGCTGAGATTGAGACACTTCTTTTGAAAATCTCCCCCAACCTGCTTCTCTGATATGTGGCTGAAAGCATTTGCAGTGAAAAGAGATTTGGGGAGTGCAGGAAGGAAACAGAGACATCTCTGCATCCAGACAGAAGAGACTGTGAGGAGCCAGGGTGACAATTTTTACCTTCTTTTGTTTCTCTCTGCCTTTACAAAGGGTGTATCAGGATTTGTTGGATTGTGCGAGGTGTTTTCAGAGCCCTGTGGATGCTTCTGTAAGCATTATTATTGCATTCTTGCACGTAGGCAGAAACTATGGTAGAAGCCAGCAGATAAGCTTATCTTTCTTCAACCTGATCTCAGTGATTTCCTCAAATCTACTTGATAAAGCTAAGCCCAAACTACCCTTCAATCTCCAAAGCACCTTTCAACCTCTCTGCTTATGCCCGGACCAAGTACTTCAAAGAATTAAAGAAATCTTAAAGTTATATCCTATGGCTTGTTTCCTTCCCCAGGGTATTTCATTATAGGACAAGTTGAATGAAGGGGAGAGATTAGTAAGTTTTTGTAGTTTTGATTGCACACATATTTGGATCAAACTGTTATAACTTTTTTCATGAGATCTGCAAATTGCTTTTTTAAAGTAAATTTAATCCCTTCGAGCATATTGTGCACTTTATAGCTCTTAAATGTTGCTTAGACTACAAGTTCTGTCACTGTTCATGAAAAGTAGGTTGTCTTAATTTGTAAGATCATAAGAATCTTTTAAGCCCACTGGCTCTTGTTGCAGTCAATGGGATAATTTTGCTTTGTATTCCAACTGGAAGAGGATCAGCTCTCTTGCAGCTGGGGAATGTACCTTTAAATTGTCCTGCATCCTACTTTATTAATTGATGCATTCTGCACTAAGCTGTGACATTTTCATTTTCTAAGCTATTTATTAATTCCGACACTGAATAATTAAAAAGGAGAAAGCAGCACAAGAAAAACGTCTCCTAGAGGACCATCACAAAAGCTGTGTATATAAGAAAGGATGCAGACCATAGGGTGGACTGCAAACATAAACAAAGAGCTACATAAAAGCAAAGGTAGTCCAGAAGCTCTATCTCCAATTATGCACATACAGTGTTTTTAAGGGAGTGCTGCAATCAAATTCTTTCTTGGTACTTTTAAATACAGAACTTGGAGTTACAGGCTGACATGGTAAAGCAGCATCATTAACCTGTTTTCCACTGTAAGACTGAATAAATATGGCACAGTGTGTTCTCCTTAAATGATTTTTAAAAACACCATCTATACAGATAAAGCGTGCAGTGATGCCCTACCATATCTCCATAGGGAAATTAAAGAATAACAAAGGAAAAAGAAAAAAAATGGGCAATGCATTTTAGGGACTGTGAGGAAGCAAACTGAAATTTGAAATTTAAGGGTTATTTGCCAAAAATTATCATTTGGTATCTTTGGGAGAACAGCAAGTGCTTTATACTATCTTCTTCCCTGGTGCTTCACTTTTTATACTGAAACAAAACCACAGCAATGTGTTTTTAATCTTTCATTTCTCTATTGCACCTTATCTTCTCCTCCTAGGTCTCCAGAGAAAACAGGATTCAAAAACTTTGATAGGGAAACAGATCAGATAAATCTGTGCGGGTTTTCATCTGATTTGTGCTGAAATGACACTATGTGCAGTGCTGTGGCAAAGACATGAGATACAATTAAAACTACACAGCCCTCAGGAAGTATTAAGATTTAATAGCAAGACTGAAGCCTGATGTGCCATTCCCAGCCCGGTTTACAGCATGGCATTTGGATGCTGTTGTAAGTGTGCTTCAAAATGAGTCTCCGCTTGGTTATGCAAATTGTTCTTGTACCGAGGAACCACTATGTGCTGCAAAATTAAAACTGGGAGGAAAAATAACCACCGTGGGATAACATGCAGTAAATCCACTAAAGCTGCTGGCTCTGGTGAGGTAACGTCTTGTCCCTCTGTGGGTGAAACATTTCTCTATTGAATCATTACAGCTTTGCTAAGAAACATCCTACTGCTTGAACTGCCGTGGGAAAAACAGTAATGTCAAGCAGATACCAGGTTTTCCCAATAGGAGCATCCTGCTGGGAAATGGGCTGCACTGGTGTGATGGTGTAAAAAGCTCAGCTGCGGCGGCTCTCTGTAATTGCTATTCCCTTCTGATTCCTTTGCTGAATGCACAAAACTGCTTCTCACAAGCAGATCTGAGAACAAAATCCTTGACTTGTCACCAGTGTAATACTCTGCACACTAAGCTGTGGTTTCTCCCTAGTTTGCCTTCATCGTCTCTTGCAATCACTATTTGATATTGAGTCTCTCATCTCCTGTTATGGTGCCAAAGCCTGACACTGAGAACAAATGCTTCTGTTTCAGTCAGTGATGTTTAATTTTTCATGATGAGTGCAGTTTAGTGCCTCCCCAGGTAGAAGGCTCTGGTGCTAATTACCAAGGAAATGTTTTCCGCCTGCACAGGACACATGTGCACTCTGCATCTTGGTTCTGCTAAGCAGCTGAGCTGAGTGGGATTGGTGAGGGTTGCTGCTGGCTGCACCAACAGCCTCTTACTACTGTTGCTGCTTGAAGAAAGACCTGCTCAGTTTTCTCTTGTAGCCCACACAGCTGCAAAAGAAAGTCTGTTTTATGAGGACACTGTTGAAGGAGGTGTGTAGTCCTGCTTGGAAACTGGTAAGCATCATTTCCCAGAGAGGAATGCTGTGTTTGTGTGGTGTGAAGGGCAGGCTGGGTTTGGTTCTTCCATGTATTCTTCAGTGGTGAGGAGTTCGGTCCTAATAATTTTTGGACTGAAAAATTGTAGACCTACAGCAGAAAACATCTCAGATCTTCTATAAAGGGTTTAAATTTTTGTGGATATTTGGGGGTTTGTATGTTTGTTTTGTTTTGTTTTGGCTTTTTTTTGGTATATAGTTTAAATTGATTGCCATTTAAGATTTATTTTCTATGACTGTGTGGGATTGAAAAGAATGGTAAGGTTTATCCTACTTTTTTGATGAGCTTATATCAAGGCAATTGGATGGCATAGCCGTTATTATATTCCATTTAAAAGCTGCTGTATGGAGTGTTCTGGGGTTTGCTTAAAGAAGGTTGTTTTGAATGTATACTTACTCCTTACATAATTTCCTAAGCTGTTGTTTAGCCTCACCATTCATTTTTTAGCAGTAAGCCACACAGAATTCTGCTCTTCTCTTTGATCCTGCATTGTTTGCCAGGAGGATTTTCAGTAGCAATCTACTGTACTCAGAGTAGAACATGTAAGTGGAGAAATTAGAAATACCCCATCAGGGTTTTTTTGTGTCTGCTTGTGCTGAAGAGAGGTGGCTGAAATATAAGACAGTAAAACCTCTCCTATGATAAAGCAAAAAGAAAAGTTGGATGTTGTGTAGACTCTTTACCACCATGGAAAGAAGAGGCTGCTGCAGTGCTCGGACCTGCCTGGGCTGCTCCAGTACTTTCCTCTTAAGGAATTCCTGTTCTAGGGTAGAGGATTCAGCAAATAGAAGCAGCACTAGCAAAAACTTGGTGCACAGTTTGCTTTCCAGGGTGGGCAGCTGGTTATTCCCATGTCCTTATTTCCCCAACCAGAGCAAGGCTGGGTTTTGGGTTCTGTGCCTATGGAGGCTCCTTAGTGGCTCTGAGGTATGGGGTGTAGGTTTGACTTTTTGGGGGCACTCTTGACAAGTCTCGCCCCACAGAGAAACAGGGAGGAGCAAGGAGATCTTTGGCAGTGACCTGGCTGGGATGATGAGCCCCACAATGATACTTTGAGGAGGAGCTACATGCAGGGCTCTTTTCCTCCGTGTGCTATATTGGCACACTGACTGCAGAGCAGATACCATGAAAAGATTAAGGTCCACATGCCTTTCCATAGAGGGTTTAAGGTTTTTAGAGCTGCTGTAACAGAAGCCAAAGGTCTGGTGCTCATGGTGAAGAAATAAAAAGTATGATTTACAGATACCCAAAGAGAGATTGAATCCTGACCTGAAGTGTGGTATTAAAAATTCATAAAATCTAATTTTTTAAGCTAGACTGTGATTATAGCAAATTTTTTTAGGATGGTGACATGCTGAAACAAGAGGGCTTCTGAGCTCTGGGGAGCTTTTCTCTGTAGACATGGAGGGTAGAAACTTACTTCTTTGTGAAACTTTACTCCTAGTGAAAGCTTTCACTCTTGCCTCCTGGAGCAAAGTCCTTTAAGAAAAACATTAACATAACATTCAGCAATTTGTTGTTGGTCCTTGGGGATTTCTTTTCCCCCAGAATTGGTCTTGCCCATCTCATTTAGGCAAAATTAGCCAAAATTAGTGAGCTGCACTTGTTACAGCAAATCAGCTGAGTCCTCACCTCTTACTACAGGTCAGCAGAGTGCTGAGTCCTTATTTTGGGTTATACCCACTTTTGCCCTGGGATAAGGGTAACAAAAGTAGTTTGATGTCTGTGTTAGATCCCTTCTTATTAGTTCGACGTGTTTTATACATAAGCTGCATATTGGAAAGATTGTTTTCAAACCAGCATGTCTTGAGATTTTTGCTGCAAATGTTTTGTTCAGAAAGTGACCAGCCTCACTGATCTGTGTGAGGTGTGTAGTTCCAGCCAGAGCCAGGAACTGGAACTCTGTGGTTTTAGGAGTACATTTTATTATTGAGATGTAAGGTGCAGACCACATACTTCAGCAGAGCTAAGCAGCCTGTGTGAATGGAAAGACTTCCAGCAATAAACCTGAGTGGAATAAATTCCTGTTTCCTGTAGCTGGGGAATATCCATATGTCACTGATGAATTCTGCCAGCTCACATGTCAAAGTTCTATGTTTAATGTTGAAATTTAGTTTTAGAAGGGATTTACTAAATCAGTGCTGTTATAGGTGGGGAAACACGTAAGTAAACAGAGATTAATTGATTCAGGAGAACTGAGCTCCTTGCTTAGAAGAAGAGTGCCTGGATGGGATCCTGTAATGGATGTCTGAGTGTCAGGGTAAAATATTGATGATTATTTCTGTGGTTCAGGTCACTGAAATGAATGAAATTATCTCTTACAGAAGAAAATTGAATTGCATTAATTTCTGTTTGGGATGCACAATTAATAAGAGAGCCATTTATCAGAAGATATAATGCTGTGTCGCTTTGTGTTTTACTGTAATATTTTGTGTGTTCAATTTCTAGTGTTTTACCTGGGATCTTTTAGAGAACTAGAAAATTGCTTTCATAAATACACAAGAATGAGCAAACAATGAAAAAAGCCACCCCTCATCTAATCTCATATAGTACCTAATTTAAAGTGGCAAACCACCAGGAATTCAGAATTAGTAACACTTCACAGCTAATACTGACTTGTTAAAGATTTCTGATGTTAGTGCATCCTACTGTTTTACATAGCTATGAACTGAAATTTCAGTGTCAACTTATAAGTAATCCCAGTTTGTCTATCTATATATCTCTGGTTTTGAGGTAAGAAAGGCAAAAATTTGAGAATCTTCTCATATGAATGCATAGAAAGATTGTTTATTTTCTTTTAAAAGCATTTAATATTTTATGCCTCCTGCTAGCCCAGCTGGGACTCTGTAAAAGCACATCTTTTCAGGAACTGACCGACATGTTTGTGGTGTAGGCTTTGGTTTATTTTTTTTCTTCTTCTTTTTTTTTTTTTCCCCCTCAGAAAATGCTGATGGGCCAAACTCAAAGCTCTTACATTTGGATGAATTTTTAATTTTATAAAACATTAAAAAATATTTTGGAATTGGACCAGGATACCCCTGCGTGTTCAAAATAAAAGGACATAGTTTTGCTTATGATTTTGGGGAGGTTAAAATAAGGTAATTATTATACCACAAATACAAATAAAAGGCAAAATCAAGCAATATTTTGGTGCTATTAAAAAGATTTCATTCTCCCAAATACTACAGTAAAATGTTCTTTCTTGAACATTTTAATATCAAAGTCATCTGCTTCTTAACCTATGTGGAAAGAAAAGGGTTGCGTCCCCAGAATTAGAAATAACAAAGGCTCGGTCCTTTGGGACTTCGATTTTGACATTGATTTTTATGTGGAAGACAGACTGGGATCACTCTGAGGGGTGTTCTCATGAAGCTTGTGACAATTATAATAAGTATGAAATAATGATAGATGAATATGGAAACATACAGATGGCAGCTGGTGGTCCATGAAAGATGCAGGAAGCCACATCCAGTTTGCTGTATTGGTTCAGACAGGTTTATTGTCCATCAGTGTATTGTGTGGAGTGTATTGCAAGTGTCTGGTTACTCTGTGTTCCTTACCTGAATCATATTTGGACTTGTTATGCTAGCAATAGCTTATTTGTAAAATATGTATCTTATTGGCCATGTATTTCTGTCATTCAGTTTTGGGCCATGTCATATTTCCTCCACTGAATAGTGAACTTTTCTTCTCAGCCTTTCTTCTCCCCTTCTTGAAATGAAAGAACCATTAGTGTTTTCAGGGGTTCAAATCCACCTATGTGCTACATGGTCTGTTTTCCATGGATTTTGAATGGGTTGCCATGGGAGATGCTGCCCTGGGGCCACTGCTGAGGGTCCCAGCAGTACATGGAGAGCACAGGCTGGAAGACTTGGGGTGGGATCCTATTTAATGAAAATGATTGTGTGGCTAGTATTGGAAACCAAAACCCATTCTCTTTGCCAGCTGGTTCAGGTTGGTACCCGCTATGCCAGAGCTCCTCAGCATCACCCCTGCCAGCTTTTTTTTTAAAGTGAGGGAGATTTTGGGGCCAGTGGTTTTCCCTTTGTACCCTAAATGATTGCTGGAGAACCTCAGCTCTGCTGCTGCCATTTTGCTGCCAGCAGCTCATTTCAGACACAGGAGCTGGTATTGATTAGAATTGATTAACATTTCTATAGTGCTTCTTCTTAACGTGGAGCTGAGTGCCATTGTGGCCACTTGACAGCTCGTAATTTACATCCTGAAAGGGTAAAAGGTCTCATCCTGAGTAATCTAAGGGGTGAAAGTGACTGTTCTGCTCCCGTGCTGTGGTGGTACCTAAGGGTCCTGAAGGAGGGGCTCTGTGCAAAGCACAGGGTCCAGTGTGCCTGTGCTGAGGGTTTCGGGAGACCTTGCAAGGCAGAGAGGAGGAATGGAAGCACATCTCTGCCCTTGTAACTCTGTATCAGAGCAGCTTATTGAAAAAAAGTGTGTGAAGAAAACAAAATGTGCATTGGACGTGCGTCCTCTTCTAGGAACTTAGCTCTCATTTCAATAATGGAAAGGTGTGAGCTCCTGGAATGAAGCATTTGTAATGAAAGCAGTGATCCAGTGATGCAGTTTGTGATCTGGTTTTGAAAAGACTTGTGACAACTTTTGCTAGATTTCTTCCTAATTTCTTTCTTTATTTGTATTTCTGATCTCTGCCAAAAAAACCCA
Organism: Orthonyx spaldingii; assembly: GCA_013397795.1. Classification (NCBI taxonomy): domain Eukaryota; kingdom Metazoa; phylum Chordata; class Aves; order Passeriformes; family Orthonychidae; genus Orthonyx; species Orthonyx spaldingii. The sequence continues at coordinate 364,996 of VZTJ01002354.1, read as the reverse complement.
AAAAAACAAAAAAAACCCCCAAAAACAGACCAAAAAACAAAAAAAAACCCACCCAACAAACTCTTTGAGGCAAGTCCAGAAGCAAGATAGAAAATGTAAGGTGCATACATAGAAATTCTTCAAGCTTTACTTGTACTTGCTTTTGTTTCATCAGGAGTATTCAAAGTCACTTGAAAGATTTTTAGTTTTCTTGTGCTCAATTTCTTTACCCAAAAAATATTGGAAATGTCCTATAATTTCTCCCCTCTTTGGAATCTTTCAGAGCACATAGATGTGACTAGCTAGCATTTTCTTTCATTCCTTAATTGAAAGCCTGGAAAGTTTTGATCCTTAATAAGCATATCTTTTCTTCCAGCTATTTATATGGCATCCACGCAAGATAGAGGTTAACATTGCTGAAAAACAGTTTTAACCCATTTGATCAAAATAATTTCTTTCCCTCAAGCAGAGGTCACTGTTATGGTTGCTATCGTTCTCCTTGTTCCTCACTCATCAAGAGGGTCTTTCAAATAAATACTGCAGACAAGCACTGAATTTTAAAAATATACAGCAGCCTGCTCTTTGAGGCTCTCTCTGTCCATTATAAAGAGGGAAAGAGATCTAGGAGCTAGACTTAATCAAGTACTCCTTGTGTCTTGATTTGCCCAGGCATATCCTCTTCTACTTTGTTGTTGAGGGCACCATGAGTGCTCACAGCTGGTCTTGCGTGGCCTCAGTTTCCAGAAGGCTGTTGCCACCACAGCACTCTGGAGTGGCTGCACATGTGCTGTGGGCACAGGTGCCTGTACGTCCATCCTGGATTTCTGAGTGGCTGTGGGGAGCCTGTAATTCCATCCCATATCAGTTCAGATTCTGTATTGCCATTAGTCAAAATTGATCAAATGCCCATTCTCCCTGCTCCAAATCCACTGCCTCCAGGGGCTATGAGTCCAGGCCAGGTAGGGCATGCTTCCATCTCCATCTCAGCTCTGTCTCTTCCCTTTCCAAAGCAGCTGCTCCATCCCTGAGCAGCAGTGCTCTTTGCTGCTCATACAGGCTACTCAGCCAAGTCCATAGCTGCCAACTTACCTATCAGAGTCTGGGCTGGTAAGTATCCTACCATGATTGCTGCTTCTGAGCCACTGCACATCTGTGCCTTAATAAGACATTTTTGAAAGTACTTTGCACTTAGGTGACCTGTCAGTTTTGCTACAGTGAGACAGTATTATTTGTCGGGCTGGGATGAGTTCTGGAATATTACATTTGACTCTTCTTCACATCAGGTATTGCAATACCATTAACATTTGCAAACACTATCTGCTGTTTGACTGGGCAGTAATGGAAGTGCTGTAATGAGTCTGAACTGGATGGCAACCAGGGAATCATGAAATGATGCTCACTTTAAAGGACTTGAGAATTCATCTGGGAAGCATCTTTGCAGGTGAATGGAATAGCAGCCCATTTGGTTAAATTGGCCTTGGGTTTGGGGATATGTGGAGGTTGTGGTAAGATTAAAATGCAATTACATCAGTCATCCAGAATGTAATAGTTTCCAATACCACATATTCTGCCTGGTACTGCCTTTGCAAGTAGATAGAGGGAAAAAATTAGCCTAAGGGAATGCCCACATTTTCTTAGAGAATCAGACCGCTCATTTTGCACAGGTGTCTGTGTTTTGTGTGTGTGCATGTGTAATTCATTACTTGCAGAGCCAGACAGCCAGCTATTATTCTCTGAAACAGGCAGAAGCTAAAATCTGCTGTGGACTTATGCTGTGCTGGTTCTTTTTTGATTGACTGACTACTGTCTAGGCGAATATATTTTACATCCCTTTGTATTATAAATATGTCACCTATAAAGTATATAGGAGGCAACAACCATAGATAAGATTGTAAAATGGTTTTCATTACACAGTTTCCTGGATTTAGATGGCCAGAACTTAGTGAAACATTTGCCTTTCTAGATGAGAAATTCCAAACATGGCCTATGTCCGAAGACGACAACCTGATTTTAGAGGTTTTACAAATTCACTAGACAGTATTTTTGAGAGAGGAAAGTGGAAAAGGAAATGTTAGCATTTAAAGTGATTTTTAAGATGCTTCCCTGGGAAGGTGGGTATCATATGGAACTTTAAACTTGATGGCCTGATCATGTTTGCACAGCAGGGGGTTCAGTGTGCTACAAATTTTGGGAAAATGATACTCATGATAATTTGAAAACCAGATGATGTTTGTACACACCACAAAGCCTATGAGCCCTGCTGTCAGTCTCCATGGGAGTCAGGTATGCTTGCAAAGTCAGGCAAGTTTTATAATTAGCTGCCTGATCCAGTGCACTGCTCCAAGCTGTCTCAGAAAGCTTTCCAACAATTTCAGGGAATGCAAGGTCATGGCAAGCAGACCTTTTTCTTGTAGCAGCTCGAGCCCTTGTGCACCCTGTTGGCCGTAGGGGATGAATGTCCTCAAAGTAAATAAACTCAGCTCCATATAGGGAGTTCAGAAGAGCCTTTGAAGATTGGTGCCCTATCATCTCAGTCGGAATGTCAGAGCCCTGGAAACTTTCTGTGGAAAAGTCTCCAAGCAGGCATGCTCCATCCTCCTCTCCAAGTCTGCTGATGCTGCAGGTGCTTGCACGGATCCATGTAACCCCACTGCAGGGAAACTCTATTAAAGTTGCACAGTGGGGCACTCAAAGCCAAATACAGGTCAAGAACAAGGTTAAGGACATAGTTTTACTCCCCCCATCCCCTTCCTACCCTGTATTCATTCTGTTGCTTTGCAGTTGCCTCACTGCAGCACTTTATTTTTTCCCTGGGAAAGCACAATCACGTTGGAGGAGAGTGCCCAGGGAAAGCAGACATGCCGCTCGTGCAAGTAGGCACTGTGCAAGAAGCTATGCTGTCCCCAGGGACTGCCCTCGGGATGCATGGGGAGTGGTGCCATTTCTCATTGAGCAGCGTGGGGGGAGCTGAGAGTTATGGGTCAGTTTTAAAGAGGAGGGAGCAGGTAGAGCTGCTGCACTTCCAGAGAGGGCAAGGACTCCCAGCCTGAGTGCAGAGCCTGGGTGGCTGCTGCTCTTGTGGGAATGGGCTGAGAGAAGGTCTGTGTGAGCAGTAGAGGCAGTGTTAGCAGAAACAAATCTGAAAGAGGTGGTCAGGGCCCATACCTACCTGATTTCTTGCTGGGAAGTCACATCACATGCTTCTTGCTGGAGACAGTTACTCGGAATTAATTGGAGTGTGGGCTGGGGGTGCCCTTACCTGTGCTGGCAGAGTTTATTCTGCGAAAGTCTGAGGACTGTGCCGGGGGCCAGGATGGCTGCTGGTGGGGATGGAGCATGGCCAGCATTTCTCTTCCTGACCAACTGCAGCCTTGTCACCTTTGCCCTGTCCCCAGAGCTGGTGTGCATGTCATGCGTCTGGGCCAAGACTCACCCGTGCACCTGCAGACTATGGACATTGCTTTACATATGTCTCAGAAGCTGGCACAGAGGACTCACGGTTTGGCTCAGTGTATTAGTGACTGCTGAGAAAAGTATCTGGCTCCTCTTTTCCTTACAGCAATGTGAGTGGAAACATTTGGAGAGCTCATTACAGGCTTTCTCCTGGCTGGCCCTGGAGGGGAGATCAGGTGGTATTTGCTTCCTTCAGGGATGGGTTTTTCTGCCCCTTATTTACTGGGGCACATTTCCCGTGAGACCTGTGAGAGGGCTAGACCTTCCCTTAGCTGCTGCCACAGATGTGCTGGATGTCCCCACCACAGCAAGTCCCGCAGGCTGTAGAGATGCATTAGTCCACTAATAAGGAATAAGCTAATAAGTAATAAGCTAGTAAGTGTCTCAGGAGAGTCCAGAAGTAGCTTATGAACAGTTGACCTGAAGATTTCTGCATCACACCTGGTGTGGTTTAAATCTGCCTTCTGGCTCTTCTGACACTTGATGTGCCAGTGCACCATCCGTCTTTCTCCTGATCATTTATCCTTAGGCAGCAACCTGCAGGGTTGTGTGACCTCAGCACTTGCTCCAGGAGCAGCAGCTGAAGTAATGATCACATCAGCTGTGTTTCTTCCTTTTACATGGTGTCTATGCTGCCTCTCTGGGCCAAATGAGGGGATTTACTGCTGAGAAGCACCCCAGTGCAGGTGGCTGCTGACATTGCTGAACTCTTTAAGCAGCACCTGCTTTTTGCACTGATGTCAACAATTGTACTGCTAAAAACAATAGGAAGTTGAACTCTGCAGGTGTATTTTCAGAGTCTGTTTTGTATCATACAGGTCCTATGTCTGTATGGGATACTCAATACTGGCTCCAGCAGAACTTACCCTCTGCATCAGATAGACACCGAGTTTCCTGTAGGAAGCCTAAGCTAGAGGAGGAGGCACTGCTTATGTTTAATCAGGCCAGTTAGCCTGAAGCAATCCACCTGGCTACAGAAACAAGTTCTATGTGATGCTACTTTTGCTCTCTTCCAATATGTGGTGAAAAGTGGAACCTTTCTAGTGATGTTATAGCCAAATGCTGATTTTAGTCTCTGGGTGTATAAACCACAGGGTAGAAAAAAAAGATGTTTTTTGCCTTTCTTTGAAGAATTTATATCCTTGTTTTAAAAAGAACATCAAAAACCAAAGAGGGTGCAGAAAGGAACCATGAAAATAAGAAAACACAGTGTCAGACACTGAACACCTCAAAGAAAGCCTGAGAGGTGACTTGATGTCATATATAAGCTCAGCCATAAAGGGATAGTGACAGTAAAAGACTGGTGAAGAAAGGACTGTCAAGGACTAATAGTTGAAAGCTGATATCATTGAAATTCCAACTGGAAGTAAGTCACCACTTCTATGGCTCAATAAAGGAGCTAATGAATGAAATTTAATAACTCCTCATACACAGAGGTCAGACAGATAATTGATTCATTCCTCTGGGCTTATGTTCTGTGAATCCAAAAACTGATGTGCCTTCTGTGGTTTCACCAAGGAAAAAATTATGTAGTAACTAGCAAACATGTCTCCTCAACTCTGAACTAATTTGAAAATGTTTTCTATGATCTAAATGTGGTTTCAGAGTGCCAGAATTTTAGAGGCATTTTTGCTTCAGTTTTTGGTAAAGTTATTCTGAGACCAATTATCTCTGAATTTTTACTGTGTACAATTTGGCAAGCATGCATTGATTTGAAATAGATTTAAGAAAATCTTTGGAAGATAATATGAACAAGGAATCCTTAAAAAGCTAATGTTTCTGAACTGATCAGTATTTTTATCCTTTGGGAAATTAAACGAATTATTTTGCTTTCATACTGGTATAAATTAGGAGTAATTAAACTAAAGTCAGCAGAGTGACATTTGTCAGATTGAATGTAAGCAACTTCGTATTGCAGGCCACCAACAAGGAACATTGTAAAATGTTCTCCTTGTGGGTTTCCTGATTTCAGCTGTTTATTAAGACTGCTTAAATTATTCATGGTGTACAAATGATCTGATAAGTTTGAGTTCTTTTTCTATCAGTGAAAAATTTGCAGACTTCCTCCAAATGCTGGAAAAGAAGGATTTTCAGCCACTGAGTGTTTGTGGAGTTTGTTTTGACTATCTGCATTTTGCTGCCTGTGGGCTGGTAGCCAGTGGGCCATGTTCATCATGTGTTGGTGCCCCAGCTGGACTTAGGCATGGCCATATTTCAAGCAGGATGAACAGGCACACCCAGTGAATGAAAGTCCCTTCAGGAAGGGGCAGGGAGTAGGGTCCTTCTTATTGGTGTATGCAAGACCCATAGGGCCAGCTCTGTCTCAGCCCCTGCAGCTGGGCAGTTCTTGGATTGGACCAGGACATTCTGCCTGTCTCCTGTCCCCTCCATTCCCAGAAAAATCAGCCTGTCCCCTCTGGAGCCCTTACCCTGCAGTGTCCAGCACGTGGAGTCATGGTCACGCTGGAGCAGGAGCCCTGCTGCCTTTCTTCTGCCCTGCGAGCTGCCCGTTCCCCAGCACCCGAGCTGGAGCGTGGGGCTTCCTGCTGTGGGAAAGCAAAATACCAGAGTCTCCTCATGAATGATCTTTTTCTTGTGTGCATACATTCACATGCATATATTCATATGCGCATGTGTGTCCATATGCACGCTTACGTATTCATAAGGAGTAATTGGTAACCAAAGTCTGGGGAGTGCAGAAAAAGCCTCTGCTGCCTGGCTCTCCTTCTCATAAATTTTCCTCCTGTGTGAGGGGGAAATAAATGTGTGGGACGAGCACGCATGCATTCATTGTTATGTACAGGGGGAGTTTGCATTGCCTGGTCTGTTTGAATTAGTACATTGATAAAAATGTGGTTTTAACTGTTTGGAATGGTTACACTGAAGCACTGCTCTTTGTGTTTCTCTTACCTTAGCCTCTGTCAAGCAATCCTCAGAATAGCCTCAGACTTGGAATGTCTGAATTTAATTATTGTTAACACTAGAGATATTTAGTCCCATTTGGGGGAGGAAAAAACCACAAATTTTCAGGAGCGGAGGTAGCTTGTAAAGATAGCAGTATTGAGACGTTTGTTAGCTGGTCTGTAGTAATTAAGCTTATTTCCATAGCAACATTATCAGTTCAGCTCCAGAATTTTAAGATTTTTGTGTGCCTGGTAATTAGAACTAATATCCTAATTTTAGCAGAGATATTACATTTTTGTTTGGCAAGAGCCTTGTAACTAGGCAAACTGGTTGAAAAGTGAAATAATGTTCTATTTTCCTTTATTTTTCTTTCTTGGATCACTTCAGACAGCTAAAAGCAAATCACTGCAGTCTGCTTCCTCAGTACATAAGACTGAATTTACCATTGAGGAGACATGTATATATATCTTTATAAAAGTAAAATGTGCTTACAAGTATAAAAGCTTACCTATCTGTGCAGTCCATAGCAAAACACAAAGGCAGAGCCAAAGTACAGCAATTAAGAATTTCCATACAGTTCTTGTCTAAATTGCTCCAATATAACATGGCAGTAGCCTCTCTCTCTGACGAGGGATTTGAATGCATTACTGCTGAGCCCAGGAAGGGAGAGTATTCTGCCTGCTCACGTACAAGCCATGGGGGCAGGCAGTTGGGATCTGCAGGAAAAGGAGGCCCCCATCCCATCTTGATCTCACTTCTCATCTGTGTTCCTTGGGTTCCATGAGGTCTGTGATCTTTTCCAGGGCAGACTGCCATTTTTCCACCGAATTTGGTGGAATGACTGCAGTTTATACCACTTAGCCCCATGTGACCAGAATCTGTCTATTTCTTATAACCAGCCTGGCAGAGTATAACTATTTCATAATTTGTTTGCGTGTTTGCATTAGAAATTAAAACGTAAGTTTTCTACACACTGATGTTGTCTGTGAAAAGAGTTATGAAAAACCAAGCGGCCTCAGTGGGAGAACTTGGGTTTGTGTGGGTTTGTGTCCTCCATCCTCTCATCCCTCTCAGCTCCTGAAGCGTGCCATGTTTGCTCTATTTTCCCAGCCTGGTGTGTAAACATCAGCCCAGGCTGGTGTGAGTTAGGTATGTGGGGACAAACAACAGCCTGTGGCCTCCCAGGGTGGGCAAAATACTCCTGTCTGTCTTTTGTAACTACCCAGCCTCTAATTTTCACAAGACCTGTCAGGACTTCTACATCTGAGACCACTTTCTTCCCTGAACCCCGCTGCCAAAGTTGCTTAAAACTGGTCAAGATGTGCAAGGGTGGCTAAGGAAGGATTGATGAATGCCTATACTATGTGATTGTGTGTGACAGCACAGAACTTCTTTCTCACGAGAAAATCTTTCTGTTTATGGTAAACACAAGATAAGGTGTTCAGAGCTCCTTTGGGAACAGGCGGTGAACGCCTGTGGCCAATCAGCCCCAGGGGGCGGACGGTGGTGGCCAATCCCAGTCAGCGTTCATTTTGTATATAAAAGCTGCATTTAAATAAATAATTCCTTTTTTCTCAACAATCTCTCTCGTGTGCCTCTGTTTCAACATTGGCTCAACAGTGACAATTGTGTAATCCTCAATTTCCTTAGAAGCAAGGCTACAAAGTCTGCAGTGTTTCGTCAATAAATCCCTGTATCTAGGCAGAGTTCACAAAGACCCTTTAGATATCTACCTACTGGGGCAACATGCTTTGGGGTTTTTTAAAAGATTTTTTCCCCCTATATTCAATTTGTTTTTTCAATTCACTGTTTAAAATAAGTCCAACATTGGAAATACACCACTTTTGAATGGCACAGCAAGTTCAGCATGTGCAGGGGGTATATAGTGGAAAATAGCATTAGAAGACTTGTTCTTGTTGCTAATGAATTGTGAAGGTAAGAGAATAGTTAATGTATTCATAACAGACTTATATGCAAAGATTTGTAAATAATGTATGACTTTCTGGGTAGTTGGAAAACCAACTACCATAAAGTTTGGACCCAAGTAGAAAATAATTTTGTAGCAGCAAAGGACTTTGGATTTTGCAGATGCTGCAATTCAGCTACAATCCCCCTGGTAGGGAAAAAAAAAATATTTAGTCAACTTAGCATAGAATATCTGTGGACTTATAATTCTGTTTTTATGGCCTCCTGGCATTCTATCACAATTTGGCATCTACTTTCCCCTAAGGAAAATGAAACTAGTTGCAGTATGACCAGTATTTTGCCAACTTGTATTTATCTGTGAAAAAATACTATTATAAATCTAAGTCAAAGACAGCGGAGAAATACACTGTTGGCATATGACCTCCCCGTCGGTGATGGATTTGTGTAAATTGGCAGATAGTAACTATTCTTAGGAAATACTAGTGAAATAGACATACTTTGCATGTGAATCATGGTGGCCTTTGGGAGTCTGGAACACTGATTTCTTTTACCATGGATTTAAATGACTGAACTACTGTTAAAAATATGAAAAAATCCGTGCAAATGCTTTTTTGTAAGATTGCAGTAAAACTCAGAATGGCTGCTCCACAAAAGGCAATGGCAAAGGGGACAGTTTATAGACTAGATTCAAAGGAATTGCCAGTTGAGCTGTTTTTATAAAAGTAAAATGAAGGTGTGAGTAATGCGTTGCTGTAACCAAGAGCTATTCCAAAGTCTGAGTATTGATGGCAACCTTTCTACACAGAGCGAAGTAGCATTGCTTATGCTTCATAAGAATAAAGTGACTGGAGTGTGTCCAGAGAAGGGCAACGGAGCTGGGGAAGGGTCTGGAACTCAAGTCTGATGAGGAGCAGCTGAAGGAGCTGGGGGTGTTTAGCCTGGAGAAAAGGAGGCTCAGGGGGAACCTTGTCACTTCTACAACTGCCTGAAAGGAGGCTGTAGCCAGGTGGGGGTTGGTCTCTTCTCCAGAACAAATGACAGGACAAGAGAAAATGGCCTCAAGTTGTACCAGGAGAGGTTTAGACTGAAAATTGGAAGTTGCTTCCCATGAAGGATTGTCAAGCATTGGAACAGACAGCCTGGGGAAGTGGTGGAGTCACCAACCCCTAGAGGTATTTAAAAGATGTGTACAGTGGTATCTGGGGACGTGGTTTAGTGATGGAATTGGCAATATTGTGTTAATGGTAGGACTTGATGATCTTAAAGGTCTTTTCCAGCCCAAACAATTCTATTATCCCTTTTATTGACTCAAACAAGGCAATTTTGGCTCTAAGAGGAGGAGTGGACAGATGAAGGTCACGGTGATGAGAGACAAGAAGTGCTGGTTGACTATTCTGTTGTTAGTAAGTTTGTATGAGGACACAGCAGCTCTCTGGTCAATTCAACCAAGCTGTCTTCACTTGGGAAAGTTTTCCTCCTTGCTGAGAGCCACACTCTTGAAGGAGATGGAGGGTTTGAAGCCCCTTGTTATCAGCCAGACTATGATCTTTCTTAAAAATTCACTTTGGGCTTTTGGACGTATGCGTTCCTGAATAGTGCATTGATTTACAACTCCTGTGAGACTGGAGAATTTTACTCAAAGCTCCTAATTGCATTGTTCTCAATTTTAGTAGTTGTTAGGGAGGCCTTTTAACTTTATTTTTTTTTATCCCTCTGGGGATTTTGTTAAAATCCTTTGGGTTTTGAAGACAATGGTTGAGATAATAGTTGATGATATATTTTTTTTGAGGTATGTTTCTATGTCTCTTGGCTCCAGGAAAGGAGTTAGTACAGAGCACAAGGAGATTTCTTCCCACTGACCTCAACATTTTGGTCAGGTAATGATCAGGTAATTCGTTATGGGGATATAGCAAAATAAATTAATTTTATGGGTTTGTTTGGTCCTTTGTTCAGTGAAAACTTGAGATCTAGAAGATGTGTCTATCAGTGCTCATAAGCATAATTTGCAACCGTCAATTTCAAAACGATTTTATGAACCTTTTATGGACGTATCCTTATTGAGAGCAAACAAGAAATTGCTGTTCTAAAAATTATGCTTTACTAGGAGACTATATCCAAAGAACCTTTTTTTCAAGTGCTGGTGCCCTTAGCAGCAATACATAACTTGTTGAAATGAAAGAACAGCTGAAAAATTATATATGTTTGTAGTTTCAGCTATTTCAAAAGAAGTGGGTCAAAATGTGCCTCTTTGCCCATGAACCACAGTAATATTTTGCCTTGATGACTAAGATAAATCACCCTGGCTATCTTACTGTGATAACTATGTATTAGGACTGACATTTAAGTACAAACTGGTGGGAATCTGGTCTGCTGCATACAAATGAGGAGGCCCCTACGCAGAAGCATGTGTTTGGCTTCTCTCCACCTTACACCTCATGCATGAAAAATAGAATTGTGAAAGGGTTTTTTAAGGCTGCAGTATGCTGTGGGATTTATTGCAAGGAGTAGCAATAACTGGAAAGCCAAAGTGGCCTATCATATTTTGTCTGATAAAGGGATTTGTATGGCCTGCTGCAAAAGTTAAGTGGAGTAGTGTTTCTGACTTAATGGATAGTGCATAGTAGTAAATAAGAAAAAGTAGACTTAGCAGTGTTTCTTTGCTTTAAACTTTATATGTAGGACATTATAATCTACAATGCAAAATCAAATAAGGTCTTTCCCCAAGAAAGCTTCCTATTAACTGGTGCAGAATGTGGGGATGACTTTTGCTAAATATGTTTGGGAGACATTTTTTCTATTCTCTCTGCACTGTGATCCAGTGGACGGAAGAGTTAAGTTCTCTTGTTAAATGGGGAAGGTGAAACCTTAAGGATAGTAAGTGTATCTGGCCTGAAACAAAGGAATTACTGGGAACTGTGAAGAGAATTTATTTGAAGATTTAATGGAATATTAGTGACTGGCATTTCCTTATGGTGCCAGGAACAGGATGGTGAACCCCTGGATCTGAGTTGAAATTGAAGAAGAGGCTGTCAGCTAGAAAGAAAAGCTACCCAGGAGGCCCCAAACCTTGAGGCACTTGCACTGGTAGCCATGGATGCACATGAAAGCTTTACTTTAGTTCTTTCCCCCTCCCCATATTCTTGGGTAAATCCTTTCATTTTGCAATGCTATTCTGCATTGTTGCAAGGGAACATACCACTAGACATAACCAAGTCTGCTCACATGTAACCACACAGAAGGCAGAAGGATTTGCAAATGTTGGCTTCTGTCTCAGAAAAGTTTGGAGGCATAAACAGTGTGCGTTGGTTGCATGACTGGAAGAAAGAGAAACACGTTGGGATCTGCTCAAGGAGGGATAGCAGGAAACTTGCTAAAGATAGGGATGTAGTCTGATAACATTTAAACTTCATAGCACATGAGAGCTATGTTATGACTTAAATACTGTCCTTCTGGTCACCCAAATTAAGTACCTGAATTGAGTTGTTGCATATTTTGGTTGGAAATGTACCTGTTTCCCTTTCTGTTTTTTTTTTAGTTTTTAATACCTTGTATACAAGACTATTTGGCAGCTCTTTCTTTGCAATTCGTTGCTGTATTGTTGACTCATTGTCCACAGTAAAGTGAAAGGGAGATAAACTGCGATATTGGCTCTGTGCTTTTCACCCTGCATGATCTCTGAATGCTTGGCATGATCATGACCCACTTCAAACACCACTGAAATACGTACACTGAGAAATTGTGTAATGATTGGCTGGGTTCACACTACGAGTGAAAAACACCTAATGAGTTTGCAATTCCAGGAAGCCTTTAGCAAAGCAGGACATTGGTAATTCTGTTGCTTTCTGGTAATTCTGGTAGTTCTGTTTATGGAAGGAAAGCTTCTCACAACATGTTTGAAAAGCTAAGGAAAGAATTTTCCAGACCACAGTAATATTCAGTTATGGTCACTTAACTGACCACAAAAGATGACTGGTCAGGTAGCAGCTTGACTGGTTTAGTTTTAAAAGTAATATTCAAGAAAAAGTCCAAAAGTTGGACTAACCTGGAAAAGACAGACCAGAGAACAAGGAGGTTTGGCTTCAGCTAATTGGAAAATTGTGTGTTCGATATTGGAAACAAATGTAACAGGTAAAACTCTGGTCATTGCTATGGTTATTGCTTCAGAGCAATTACACTGATATTAATAAAATCAGTAATGGAGATGGAAAGGAACATATACTACCCAGGCATACTCAAGTAGGATCTACATTGCTGCAGAACAGTTCTGTTATACTTTCTAATCAAAAGCAGCAGTGCTTAGTAAAATTGGTTAAATCACTTAGAGAAATTAAAATACTGATAAGTTAATACTGATCCTTCTAATTATTGAATAAATTAGCATAAAGGAAATAAATTATGCATTCCTGGAATTGCAAAAAGATAATTTTATTAGAATGATAATTTCTTGAATTTTTTTCTTAGTATTCTGGTGTGATTTTTTTTACAGCTGACAATAAAAAGATACATAGAAATCAAATCAAGTATTAAAGAAAGTATACTGTATAGAAGTAGTTGCTTGCTCTTTGATTCAATAGATATATTTGCTTTCAAATAATTTATGCAGACAACTGCATTCACAGAAGTTTCAAAAAGTTTGCCTTTTTGGATTCACGTGACAATAGTGTTTCCATTAGTAGTGTGCCCCCATTCCAGAATTCACACCTTTTCCAGTAAAAATACATGAAGTCATGTTGACAATGTAGCATGCAGGAATTCTGTGAAATTATTTCACAGAAGAAATTGTAGAGGTGATAATTTAATTTTTTTCCTGGTTTGTTATTTTGGCTATTGCCTTTTTGTCTGCTTTCTTAGGTGAGTTTTGTAGCGGCTGATGCCAGTATGAGAAAGGATGTGTACAGGGAGCCAGAGCAAGAAGTTGTCTTTGGTAATCTGATCATCAGTCACGGAATATGTCAAGTTTGAAGAGACCCACAAGGATCATTGAGTTCAACTTTTGTCCCTGCACAGCACCATCCCCAAGAGTCACACCATGGGCCCGAGAGCATTGTCCAAATGCTTCTTGAACTCTTGGTGCTGTGAGCACTGCACTGGGGAGCCTGTTCCAGTGCCCAGCCACCCTCTGGGTGAAAAACTTTTTCCTAATAGCCAACTTAAACCTTCCCTGAAACAGCCTCAGGCCATTCCCTTGGGTCCTGTCACTGGTCACCAAAGGGAAGAGATCAGTGCCTGCCCCTCCTCTTCCCCTCACAAGGAAGTTGCAGACCACAATGAGGTCTCCCCTCAATCTCCCCTTTTCCAGGGTGAACAGACCAAGTGACCTCAGCAGCTCCTCATACGGCTTCCCCTCAAGGCCCTTCACCATCTTCATTCCCCTGCTTTGGACGCTCTCTTATAGCTTAATATCTTTCTAAAGTCTCATAAATTTCAGATGTCTTCAGACTTCAGCAATGTGCTGAAAGAGGGAGTGAATGAATGCTATCAGACTTGCCATTACGTTCAGAGGACTCATATTGAATTAATTTGAAGTCTGTGCATTGATCAGTCCTTAGTTTGGATGACTGGCGCTGTGTCGTAAATAGCGGTGAAAACTGCTGAGGATGTTGTCTAACCTTGCCTTGTAATGGCAGCATCAATCACTCCATGATTAACATGCTCACAGGCACTTTTTTCATCTTCTGCTATAGCATCTCTTCCAGTAAAAAAAATGGATTAACAGCTGAGCACTGAAGGAAAAGAGTCTTCTATGAAAGAGACTCTATGGAAGTCCATAGAAAAACATAATTTGTCATGTGTCACTTGGAATAATGAAGCACAGAGAGATACCCTCCTCATCCCTCAGAATCAATAGTTTTTTAAATATAAATGGAAATATATAACTGAGAATGAGGATTGTTTTTCCATTGAGTACCCATAACCAAATTATATAGTAACTTTGATTTATAAATGCATTTTTTTCTGGATGGGGAGAGATCAGTCTAATCACATTTTCACAGCCAAAATCTCATTCTTCTGGGATATCAGTCAAATATGTGCCTCTTCTCACCCATGTCCTGAGCATGAATAGTTATCTAGCAAGATTCAGGAACAGTATGTAGTAAAGAAATCTAACTGCAAAGAGTAAGATAAAGCAAAGAGAGAAAACATTTAACTGCATACTAAAATATAACTTTCTATTTGTTAAGTTTTCAGAATGCTCTTTTCAAGAAATAGTCAATTTGCATCACTACTTGTACTTCTAAACAAATGAGTAAAGAAAAGTGTACCCAATAGACAGCAGTATAAGAGGTTACTTAATTTAATGTGCTCTCAGAATATTTTATGAGTATTTAATCTGATACTGCTTTTTCTCTGTAGTGTCCTAGGAGAGGTTATACAATAATTTCCATGGCCACTAGAAATTCCAAAGCATGTATAATTCCCCCATCAAAACAATTCTGAGAAATTAGAAAGTGTTATTTACCTACACCCTCTGTGGCACACAGTGCTTAAGCTACCAACAGGTCACTGTCCTAAAGATGGCATCATTTAGTATTTTGGAGTCACTAATCCTCTGAGCTGAAAATTTCATTTTCTTTGATTTTCAAAACCCAGAACTTCATCCTGTCACAGAAGCACTGCATCCACATTTGAAAGATGCTCACAGTGTGTTCAGTACTCCCAGCACTGCAGTGGCCCAAAGCTTGTGCTGAAGCACAAGCTGCAACTCAGGCAATGAAATTAATAGAAAATCCTTGGTAAGGTAGTTCAAATGTAATCTAGACTGGTGCTTGTGTGAAAAAACTGTACTGGCATTTTAATAGATATTCCATAATTAAAAAAACTTTCCTATGGACCTAGAGTGAATTGTTACATTTTTTCCCATTTCGATATCTTTTGAAGCCTTCTGATGAACAGAGCAAGAGTCTTCCCCAGGGAGCATCTTAAACAGAAACCAAATAGTAATACAGTAGGCATGCAAGGTACATCTTGCAGATAGCTACTCAATTCCACATAATCTAATGGGTACCTCCAGAAATTACACTGCCTTGTGACTGTAAGGTATCTTATGATACCCAGTTCACGTGCAGCCCCATGCTTTGTTTTCGGACTTGCACTGGTAGGGCAGTAATCTATATTTTTCAGCAAGCTTTCTGTGTCCTCCACTCTTTGTCAGATGTACAAACTAAAGAAGAGATTGTAAAATAGAAGTATTTTCTCAACATCTGATCTAAGTGTTCTTATCACCCTTGAGCCAACCTGGTTTTAGGTGATTAGTATTAGCCATTTCACAAGAAACAAGCAGTCGTATTGAAACTTAAACTAGGTGTCTGTTATAAACCAACTTCTGATCCCATACCTAACTTTCCTTCATCTTTCTAGAAGTTCATGTGCTATGTCTCAGCAGTGAATAAGGGATTTCTGGGAATGTTAGGGATACAAACCTGGGTAAAATTGTAAAAGCTCACCTATTTCATAGTCAGACAATCTCAGTCTGGGGTGTTTGTTTTACTTCTGAAAGAGCTGGACTAGGCATCCCATGTGTGCTTTGTCTTTGGAGATTTCCTTTGGGCTGTGATTGTTTTGTGGGAAATAATAGGTTGCTTGCAGATATGTACAGTAGACTCATCACCTAAAATGCACAGGGGAAATGATTAATTAGGTTTTTTTTGAAATTTGGCTGTAAAGGTTTATCCTACTTTGTGACTGACACTTTAGGCAAATTATTTAGAATACTTGTGTATTAAATACAAGCTGTATATATTATCATAGTTCATATCTTTTTGACAACATGTGCTACAAGCAATGCAAAAAAGGTGGTAACTTAGCAAATTGGTTGTGTACTAAAAGTCATCAAGGTGACTGAGGAAATTCCAAGTGGTTGGTAGGTTTCAGAAATGTTCAGGGTCTTAGGGGAAAAAACTGTCCTCGTTTACAAAATATGCCAAAACTCCTGGTATGTCTGAGAAGGACACAGTAGGCGTGAAGCCTATTCCCTACTCCTGGCAGGAGTAAGAGTTGTAGTTTACTGGCGCATCTTCTCACTCCTCCTGCCTGGCTGCTGGTTTCCAACTGTGACCGGGCATGGAGACTGGGAAAAAGACAATGCCTGGTACATCAGCAGCTTCACTACAGATGTAGCATATAGAGGTTCACTTTGAGGGTGGGTGTAATACACCAGAGCTGTTTAGTATAGGTTGATGCAGCATAATCCTTGTATCCTGCTTGGGATACACTCTAGATGGATGGACAGCTACAAGGGTGGAAAACTGGCTGACTTGTTGGGCCCACAGACTGGTAGTTCATGGTTCACACTCTACCTGCAGGCCATGATGTACCCCTGCAACTCAGTAGATGACACAAAACTACAGGGATTTGGGATGTGCTGGAGGGCAGTGCTGCCCTTCAGAGGGACCCAGACAGTCTGGAGGAATGGGTCAAACTCATGAAATGAGAACCTCATGAAATTAATTGAGCACAAATGTAAACTCCAGTGCTGATGATGGATTAATTATCTGCATCAGGCCTAGTGGGCAGTGAATTGGGTATGGGCCAGCAGAGTGCCCTGATAGCAAAGACAGGCAACAGAATCCTGGGCAGTATCTTGAGAACCAAAGCCAGCAGATAGAGGGATTATCCCCTTTACTCAGTACTTGTTAAACTGCATCAGTTAGATGGCTCCAGTTTTGGGCCTTCTGAGCAAAGACATCAACAGGTTTGTGATACTTGAGGGAGTTAATCAGATGCCCCTGAGATGGTGACAGCTGGAGCATTTCCCATGTGAGGAGAGACTGACAGAACCGAGTTTGATCAGCTTAGAGCACAGATGGCTTTACAGGGGGACTTGACTGCAGCCCCCAGTTTCTACAGGGTCATTGGGGTGTTGGAGCTGGCCTTTTCATGGCAGGTGGACAGGAGGCAGTGGGCATAAAATGAAGAAAGAGAATTTCAGACTAAATGTAAGAAGGAGAATGTCCCATGAGAACAGTGAAACTTGTGCAGTGTTCCTTTCCGTGGAGGTTTTCAGGACAAAGCTCTGAGAAACCTGGTCCTGAATATGGTGTTAACTCTGGACTAGAGACTTCTTGAGATTCCCTTCAGCTTGAAAGGGTCAATAGGTCCATGACAATGGGCCTTCAAATGAGCCAAAAGGGTGCTGAAAGTAGGATCCTTGCAGAAAAGGGAAGGAGCAGGATTTTTTTTAACACCTGCCATCCTTTTTTCTCTTTTGAAATTCAACTTGTAGATGAGGTTTTGCACATCTAGGAGATGATTGCTTTCCAGTTTTGATAATTACTTTATATACCAATTCTTCCAGTCATTAGACACAAATTGCAGTACTTCGCAAACAGAAGATCTGATTTATTGTCTGACCTGACTAGTAATGAAGCATTTTGACAGTATCTGGCCTAATTCCCTGCTGTGTAAGTATATGTAGCAACTTTGAAGTGAATGGCACTACGTGGGATTGCGCTAGTGATAAATTTGGCCCATTTTTAGTAAAATACAACAAATAGATTTTGTGCTTGTAAATTATTTGAATATTCAGACCAGGACTTGCTAATGAGCAATTATAAGGAAATATTTCCTCTGACACAAGAAAAGTCAGATTTTTCCAAGAAAACCAAATGACTCTTATCTTCAAAACTGAAAATGTTGAGCTGGAAGGCCTTCTATTAAATAGGTACAACACTCAAAATGATGCATGATCCTATATCAACTCCAGTGCTGTTAAAACACAAAAGTTATGCATCTCTTCTGATGCATAGACTTTGGAATAGTTGAAGGAAAGTGTAATGCATTGTCCTGCCTTATGCTGAATCCTCAGTGGAGATGGCTCCTGATCTGTATTCACTACATGCAGAGAACTAAAATGATTATCTTGGACTAGACAACTAAGTTTCAGATTGCTAAAATTAACTAAGTCATATCCACAGCCACTATATTTATATCCAGCTTATCTTTTTCTGTTTTGTTTTTAATTTCATGTCTCTCCACTTACCCATTTTCTGTGTCATCTGCAGTTTTTCTCTAAATCCATCATCCCACATTGTACATGTTATTTCCTTTAATTTAACCATGATCTCTGATGCTGGTATGGCAAATGGGATTCTGTGATGCTTCTGCTCCACTCTATTTGCTGAAACATTGATTTTCTTAAAGCATTTAAGTACTGAAAAAAATCAATAGGGCTATATACAAGAAATGTAAAGGCATCTTGGTAACTTATAGAGAAAGAACCAATTGGCAGAGTTTCATGTCACTCAGTGAAAGAGAAACCTCTGGTTTCTAGTTGAGGGCAAATGATAGCACAATTCTCTCACATCCTGTGTTACACACCTGCCCATCAAGGGTAGCCACAGCCCAATAAGCTACAAGAAGACAGAGCAGAATCTGGAGAAAATAGTGTGAATATCCCAGCAAATATCAGGGGCTCCTAGTTCCCAGAAATGCCACTGTTTTGTTGGCTGACTCATGCCCTAGGGAACTACTGGGAGCTCCCAGGGACACCATCAGGAGGTTCGGCAGCAACATCTCTTCCCTAGACCAACTATCCCTTCTCATTTCTGCCTGGCTTGTTACAGGAGGGATGTATCTGCCCAAGTCTGGTGTTGGGGAGCAGCTGTTAACCAGGAGGGCCTCTGCCCCCTCTCAGGTGTTGGAGGGGATTTTGGCAGTGTATAGCCTCCCACCAGGCTCTGGCTCACTCCAGGTTTGTGTACACTCCACGGCCTCCAATGGGAGCTCCTCATGGACAAACCTTCAAACCCTGAAAAATTGCATCAGGACTGAGGTGAAAACGAAGCCAGGGCTGCCACCATCTGAATGTGAAGGCAAACCCACAGACCCAGCAGTATTTTTGATAAGCGGGTCCACTGCCAGTGTCAAAATGCATTATGAATGGATGGCCAAATATTTCACAGATGTAATGCAATAGGACTCAAGCTCCAAGGCCAGAAATATCTCAGTGTAAAGATAACTGATGTTTGGAGAGATACCTTGAAAATTTGTCTCCTGGTGCATGTAATGGGATTTTTCCATCTATTTGCCACATAGCTGAGGAATGCAAAAGCTAGAGTATGGTAAGATTATAATCAGATTCATTTGTTTTTCAATTACTGCTGGGTATATTTTATTTCTGAGACTGGGACAAGATCCAGCATTTTTAGCCTGAATGTGGATAATACAGGTTACAATTTTTTCCTCAAAATGTTGGACTGCTTATTTTTCCTGTGCTTGACATTGTATAATCACAGATATTGTAATTATAGGTATTCATTTTTTGTGATGAAATGTGGCTAGCATAACAACATTCTTTAAATAGCTGTCTCTTTTTCAGGGAGAAAGAAACATTTGGCAGTATCCCATTCTGCCATTTAATTGAGCCATGTGAAATATGTGAGCAGGGAGAAGAATAGAAATTCTTAAACCCCAGAACACATGAATTAGACCTGTGTTTGTCATGTCCCAATCCTAGTATTAGTGCAAATGTTTTTGATGCTGTATTAGAGGTGCTGTAGTAAACTAGGAGGAATTCTGAGGAGGAATGACTAGTGCTGTGAGGGAGGTGGTGTAATGCAAGCAAACACAGCAGATACCTGTCAGTCACCTCAGTGAATGTGACCAAGACCCCATCATGGCAAACCAGTGGTAGGAGCTGGGAGATGTATGTGCTGCTGGAATTCTCTTTCCTCAAAGGTGCATCAACAGAGATCTCTGGAACTGAAATGAAAACCTTTCCTAAGTGTCTTTCAAAGTGGTGATAGAGAAGAGACAATTGCTTGATTTGGATTTCCTTGTTGGGAAGAGGTTTTTTAAGAATCAGAGTATTTTTAATCTGTGCAAAGATATGGATGCATATGAACCTCATAATGTAAACAAGCTGTGAGATTTCACTCCATTAATACTTGCAGTTCATTGCTTTAGGCCATGAACACCTGAGAGGATAAGTTATAGAGGTTTGCCTTCTTGTAACGTGTTCTGTGGAGTTACAGCATGTAGGTAGCAGGGCAACGGGCCTTGAGAGCCAGAGTGACCTTCTGTCTTTGGTCCAGAAGAAGCCCTGGGACCCATGAAAAACATCCAGGTCACGGGTGATGTGGAAGAGGAGTGCATTGTGGGTCTGTGAGCTACTGGACCTGTCAGAAGTGAGAAATATCATTTGTTACCTTAATAGGTATTGTTTACCTGTTACCATAAAAGGTAATACTTTAGAAACGAGCTGGGTGATTGGTATTCACTGTGGTGTAGAACTTGTTCCTGTTTGTGTGATGGTATATAAGGAATTTTCACTACACAATAAAGCTCTTTCTAGACACCCACCATCCCGTGAAGTCAGTGTCTTCTTAATCGCCGCAGTGTTCTGTTTGCCAATCTTAAATATGCTATTTCTTCTATATCTAAAATCATAAATCTGATATAGGAAGGCCAGTCATCAGTTTTATGTTAAGCAGTGAAGCATCCTAAGGGAGTCTGGATGAGCTCTGTCAGATATGCACTTCTGTGTGCTTCCCTCAAGAATAATGATCTTTTGCTCCAGACAACATTAAATTATTAACCTCACTGATGCAATTTTCTGTGATATACTGTAGGATCCACATTTTGACTTTCAGATAGATAACCAAGTAATATTCTGTGAAAGATGGTCTGCAGATAGTCTAAGAAGCATCCAGTAAAGGAGATCCTCTATGCAAAAGTGGTCTGAAACATCTAGAATACATTGATGGGGGGAGCCAGGATGTGGGTCTTCTCATAGCATTGGATTTTGCTCCTGCAAAGGGCTTTCACATAGGTTTCATGACCTGATACTATGAAGTACTTTGTGATCTCCTTTATCTGCATATGCTTACTGTGTGTCATTTTTGTCTTACCCTGGGACAAGGCCTTAAGCCCAGTGCTCGAGGGAAAAGCTTTCCCTAAAGGCTCAGTAACTCCCAGCTTAGGCAGGCAGATTGCTGCTGGAATACACCAGGCAGAAATGAGAAAGGGTAGTTGGTCTGGGGAGGAGATGTTCTTGTTGGACGTCCTGATGGTGCTCCTAGGAGTTCCCAGTGATATTCCCTAGAATCTGACTCAGTCAAGAAAACAGTGGCAGTTCTGGGAACAAGGAGCCCCTGTTATTTGTTGGGATATTCCCACTGTATCCCCATTGTCTCTGTGCTTGTTGAGTTCCTGTGTCAGACAGTCTTCCACAGCCACAGCAGCCATCCTGCCCTTTGCACCAACACACTTTCTCTCTACTAGGAAAGCCTAGTAGCCAATTCATCCCCTTTGCAGGTCTCACCACTGGACTCTGCATTGCTTCTTTTACATTGATGGAGTTGTCTTAGCAACAGCAAGAAGTTTAGGGCAGGGCAAGATGTGATCTCTGTTCTGTACAGTGCAGTGCAGAATTCACATGGCCATACAAATGTTTTATGACAATAATTTCCCTTCCCTTCCTTCAACAGATTGTCCTGTTCTTCTTTTAGCAGCTGAACTTCATTTTGTTATTTGTTGCCCATTAGTACTGCTTCTAGGAAGGACTGAAAAAACCATTACTGAAATTGTTCACTTAAAGTTATAGATGGTATTCAAACGACTTGCTGTTTTGTTGAACTGCAGTAGATTTTTTAGCCTCACACTGAGCAGCATGTGACAGCAGAAGTGCCACTGCTTATACCAAGTGCAATCATCACTGTAGCATCAGAAATGAAAAGCAGCTGAGAAAATAGGGAGTTTTGCTCCTGAATTTGCCATCATGGAGGTTTCTTGCTTGGTGTCATAGCACATGTTAAAATTTGGTTGGGATGACTCATTCAGTCCAGGATCACCTAAGTGTCCCTAAGCAGCACCTAAGCAGCACCCTGCTTTCTGGTGCTGCTGACTTTTGGGGCATGGTTCTCAGCCAGTTTGGCCAGGAGAAATACGATAAAAGAAGTTAAAAGTTCTGCTGTTGTGCCTCACTAGTGAGATGTAATTAACCAGTGGGGAGTCATGGGTCTGGAGAAAATTTTTGTCTGTTCCTTCGGGAGAAGCAATATGACTTCCTGAGGGATTTCATTCTGTTATTCTGTGAGGATTGTGCCTGAGATGTCTAATCAGCAGCAGGAGTGGAAGGACAGAGCATGGTCAGAGCAGATTAAATCTTCATGGTTTCCAGTTGCTGTAATAGCTTTTTTAGCTGCTAATATCTTGATTGAAGATAATGTATTTCTTCTTTTTTTTTCTATATAACACTCATACATTGGGCATATTTTGATTCAAGAGGAGCAAAAATTACATGCAAGACACCAACCCCCTCTGCCAAGCCTTAAGCTGAAGAGGACAAGGACACTAAAGAAAATGTCACACAGGTGTCTCTTAGGTCCATTTTCCATAGAGTGATGCCTGAAATACCCTTGTACTGTTAATATTTTCTAGAAGCATTCTACCTGGACATGTCACCTACTGCAGAGAAATTTGGCTTTCACAGTCAAAGGGGCCAGGCCTGTGCTCAGGGCAGGACCAAAGCTGCAGGTTTTGGTCGTGAAATGGAGTACACAGCCTGTTGCTTTCAGACCCTCTTTGGGAAGGCTGTCCAGTTTGACAGCCCCTTTACTTCCAAGGAAGGTCCTGGGACTTTCCTCAGCTGAGCCCTTGGATGCTGCTGGCTTTAAACTGCCTGGCACAGCAGAGCTGTTTCTCGCAGCACTTCCCATTACAAGAACTGAATCATTCTGAATTTCATGTGCAGGTGGTTTTCCTTCTAGAGGCTCACTCAGCACAGAGAAGGAAAATTGGCTAATCAGTTTTACTTTAGTTTACAGCCATCCTCTCAAGTGGTATTCGACCTCTCCAAGGTGTGAATTATAGATGTTTATTTGTTTAGCAAAAGCCTTGACTGAAATATAATTAAAATTGTATAAACATTTGTATTACTCTTACAGAGTGTAAATTTAGAAAAAGTTTTTCATGAAAGGTTGTCTTCTAACCAAATCATATGTCAATGTTTGAAGTTATAAAGGTATGTTCATGTAAGTAAATAAATGTGTTATCTACCTGTCACTTGTGATACTCAGTAGATGAAAAAATAAACTAGAATAAAAAGTTAAATAAATTTGTAAAAAATGGAGAAGGTATATTAGTGGTGAGCAAAGAAAATTGGAAGACAGGCTGAGAAATAATGACATGCTGTTTGTTTTTTTATGGACAGTCATTATTTCTGCAGGGAACATCTGCACTGCAAGGGTCCTTTGCAACAGCTCACCAGCAGAGGTGAATAACCCCAAATTGCCTCATCTTCAATGCATATTATACTTCATCCACATTGCAATTGATTCTGGCTCCTTCTGTTTTCAAGTTGAAATACAATTCTGGGTTGCTGGTTGAAGTCCCTCTCCTCTTGGACAGAACATGCCATAAAACCAATGGGATGCTTGTGCCTGAAGGGATCAGGACATACAAGTCTGCTTGGTGTAGCCTTGGCCCCATGTTGGTGGTGCCATGTGAGGGCTGTTTGGCCCACATAGCAAGGAGCCCAGGGGACCCCATGGGTTGGGAGAACCCCTGAGATACCCCAAAAGTTATGGGAAGGAATAGCTTCCCCCCAGGATGCTTCATTCTATTATGTTAATATATTTTGAGTTGTCCGTTCTGGTTGGCCCCTGCATTCACCTAGAAGGAGCCTCCTTTCCCCTTTCCCCATTGGCCCCCTAACCCCAGTCCCACCTATTCCCCATCCCCACATAAAACCCCTAAGTTCTGTCCCGAGTTCGTCTTTAGCCTGAGCTCCCTTCACGCGCGGAGTTTGAAAATAAAGCTCCCACGTGAAATTTGCCAGCTAAAGGATCCTTCCTGCTTCTTTCATGGCTGTGATGTTAGAGAAGCTAGTCTGATGTCGCGTGTCCTGGAGAGCGTTAGTTCTACCCTGAGCCAGGAGAAGCCAAAAAGGGTCTGTTACTAGCCACCTGCTATGGACTGCCACTTTGCCCCGGATGCTGTAGCTGCGAGCTTCAAGTCTAGAGTGGCTTAGCTGAGTCCAGGAGTGGTGCGGGCAGGAACCCCCAGAAAGCCAGGCACCCTGCACCTCTCCCAAAAAGAAGACAACGACAGTGCCACAGTTTGGATCTGCTGCAGAAAGGGCATGTTGGGGCCTCAGCTGTACCCGGGGTAATGAACACAGACGTAGCTATGTGTATGAGAAAGGCAACCTTATTAAAGAAAGGTCACTACTAGCACTCAGGAATGGCACCACTGAACACCAGCCTCTTCCCTTTTGAATGGTAAGTGTTCAGTAGTGGATGGGGGTTATTCCAGGGCAGCTTCAGTGACAGAAAATGGTCCCAGAAAATGTTTAATTTACATAAAAACAGATGTGCTTTACTACTGCTGCCTTAGTGGGTTACTTCTGTGACAGTATAAAAAGGTCCAGGGGCCATTTTTCTTGGGCAAAAGTCTTGGGAGTTGGTGGTCCCTCGTCCATGGCCAGCAGCACTGGTGCTCCCAGTAGAAAAACAATGAGGAAGACTCACTGTTGGAGCAGGCCAAAATGGAAGTAAAATAGAACTTAATCTGCATAGTCAGGGTTGATGATACAAAACATGGGATTTCTTTCCATGAGCTAAAAATATGGGTGATATAGACACATACATTGGCGCTGGTCACCCTTAACTGTGCCTCCTGTTCCCAACAGGAGAAATATTCCATTTTGGGAACACATTCATATATCTGATGTGTTCTATCTAAGATGAGATAAATCCTTCTGTTACTAAGATACTGCTTTAACCATTGTGGACAGAGATAGTTTACCCACCAACCTTGTGCATATTTACCTGCATTGTAAATGTCTGAGTTCAGGTGAGTCCAGCCCTGAAGTATCTGTTGACTGTGATTTGTGACACCTATCTTGGGAGTTCCTGCAAACCTTCCCAGATATGACTTCCTCCCCTGTATACCTCAGTATGTGGAAAAATTCATCCCATTATCTTTAGATATTTACTTGTGGAGGGGCAAAGGTCTTAGCATGCTGAGCATGTTAAAGGTTTTCTCCAAGTTTACATAAGATATTCCTTTTTTTTTCTGTGTGACTTGTTCTTTATATGAAGGCATCAAACCCATGTAATATCAGCATACCTACCTGTGAAAATACCAGAGACACTGTCTTTGATATTTTCAAGGGGATTGAAACAATCACTGTTAATCACTCAAAGATATGAAAATTACTTACCCAAGTGAAAGATACAGTGCTTGACTTTCCTTTTAGTTACTTTGGTGCAAATTGAGAGTTGCTGGCGTCAATTACATTTTTTCTGGCTTAACGGAGATAACAATCAGGCCCCTTGGCTTCTAATCAAGTTTGATATTACCCTGGCGAGTTGTTATAATCCCTCAAATGGCACCATGTGGTCAGAAATCAATCGTGTTATGAAAATTACTCAGATTTTCAGTTGCACTAGTGTAGTCTGGTCTAATGGCTTAATTTTACCTTCTCAATAAAGAAAATATTCAGAATTCTCTATTGTACCACATCTCAAGTAGACATCCATATTTTTAATTCTCAGTATAAAAAAGAATAACAAATATTTTTGGTCAAAGAAGTTTTGAATATGCAACTCAGAATAACTAGTCACTTGTAAGCAGACTGTCTTACCAAACACCGTGTAGATGTCTGCTATAATTTGTGCAAAAATGCTTGGGTAAGTTGTTTTGTTTGTTTTTTTCTGAAGGCAACCTCTTCCCAGTGCAGATGGTGCAGGTTATTTCTGCTATTGCATGTGTGGGGAAATTTATGCATTACTGAGCAATAGTTCTGCAAGTGCTGCTGCTCACAGAAAGAGTGTGTATGTTCTTCTCAGAATCAAATATATCTGGAACACTGTTTTGAATACTGTAAATTGTGTAGTAGAATAAAACAACACATATAAGCACACTCACATACATACAATTGTTTGCTGTTAGAGTTACCAGGTGCAAATTTCTGTCATTTGGAAATATCTTGTATCTTGTAGTTGCTTTGACTCTGGCTCTAAAACCAAACCAGTAGATAGAGTTCACTCAGGTGTATGCTTGATCATCCTGTGACCAAGGTGAACAGATACTTTTGTCTGTGTTCTGAAGAAAAAATATTATGAATCACTGAACATTTGCTTTGTGCTTGGAGTACTCTCCACTGTGCAGAAATGCCTTGGAGCACTGTGAGTGGAATCGCTTGTGTAAGCCATGAAAGGTAGCTGTGGCATTTAGAGACACCATGAAGTGAAAAAATTGCAACAGCTTGGTTTCTAAAAAGCCATGTTACCTTGCAAATGACCTGTCCTACTTTTCACTGTGCTGTCTGGTGTGTCACAACAGACCACCATACTGCAACTAAACTGCATGTGTCACTGTACAGGATATAAGGTGTACTTTCAGGACATGTGGGGTGGTTGAGAACAAGGTGAGCAACAGGCATAAGCAAAAGCCAGAATTCTTTTGTGATCATGTGTGTCATAATAAAAAAGACATGATTTGTTGCACTGGGGAAACCCTTGTGCACAGCTTTGTGTGTATGTATTTTCTGAAGCAATCAGAGTTATTGCCATCATGGACTGTTTGCCCTTCTGGATAAGTTCATGCTTCATGAAACCTGTCAGAATGTAACATCAAAACAGTGACATTTCATGGACTTGGAAAAATATTTTAGGATTTCTTATCTCTAAGGAACAATTTCTTCGCAGAACTAGAGCTGATAGTAGAGTATTAGAATGAGTAGCAACTGATAGCGTTCATGCCCAATATACTTGTTATGCACTGATCAGTTTATTAGCTGCTTGTTTTTGGTGGGGTTTTTTTGTTTGTTTGTTTTGTTGTTGTTGGTTTTTTGTTTCCTTTTTTCTTTTTCTGATGAGGAAAAATATGCCACTAACAGTACTTCAGAATCATAAATTTTTTATAATTGCTTTATTATGGTAGAAATTAAACAAGCAGAACAAAGGGAAGGTGTTTCATATAAAGTGACAGTTGATTTTCCTCTGCTTGCCTGTAAAATACCCCTTTATCCCAGCCTTCTCAGAATATCATGCTTTATTTTCCAGAGAAGATATTCTATGCTTGGGGCACATTTCATTAAATCTTTGCAAACCACTGATGCCCAGAATACGTTCTGCTTAGCATAATCACATTAATTCCAGTTTTCACAGACATATGTGTTCCACCCTCCACATCTCTTAATCGCTAATCCCACCTCCATGAAGGGCTTTTTTGGGAGAAGCATGCCGTAAAAGATGAAATTGAATTGTTCTGGAACTAGTTTCTGAATGTCACATGGAAGTTTTTACTTTTGGCAACACTGATATCAATGTGCCTTTACTTCAGGAAAAAAGTCTAGACATGAAGCAAAAACCTGTGCTTTTTTGACACTTGCAACATTGGCTGCACAGGGACTAGGCTTTTTCTCAGTTCTGTTTCATCCTAATCACTACTGGGGAAGTAGAACATGGTAATTTATCAGGCTGGAGTAGGTTCCAACCTGGAAGAAAAAGGGAGAAACAAACAAGTGAAACACTGGCATAACCAAGCTGGGACTGTTAAAATTGAGAGATAAGCATTTGTAATAATAAGGAGGCACTGTGGAAGTCTAGTCTGAAAAAGGCCTTCAGTATTGAGTATTTCAGTGAGATCTATCTCCTCTGTTTTTTTAGGATATTGGCCCCAGGTAAAGGATTAACTTGACAATGACTATTTCTCCTAGATGCAACTGTTCATTATCTGAAAAAATAGTCCAAAGAACTTAATAAAAAAGAAAATATTATTAAAATTGTCTTCCTGAAATGATTGCACATGGAAGAATTATCTAAGGATCATTTCATCTTGATTGTGTGCCATGCTGTGTATCAAAGTACATCAGATTTATGCCACAAGCAGGCATCCCTCAGGATCATCTGCCTGGCAAAATCTTATTCTAGCCTAGAGGCAATGCGATTGTGTAAATCATCCCATTTCATTCTTCAATCAGTCAGCAGAAGGGGAGTAAAAGTTCTTGATGTGTTGGTCATAGTACATCTATCTAACCTGGGATATTTTCCATTGTGTAACGGTGACATTTGAAGCTGTATGGGGCAACTTATTTATCTGTGCAGAGTCAGATCCTGCCAACAGTGCATTCAGCAAGACATTAAATAAATGTGATGTGACTGCCTGAAGAATGAGACTCTGCTTAGACTGAAAAAAAGTTACAGTCTGGCTCTGATAGTGTTGAACCTCAATTACAAGAAATGGATGTGAGGTACAAGAAAAGATGGGCTTCCCCCTTCTGGTCTCTGAAAACTTTTAGCAGCTCATAGTTCATGGCTAATGTTTCCAGGAAAATTAGATGCCTGTTGTCATTCCCTGCTCATATAAACTATAGCAACAGATTGCATATGGAAGTGCAGCGAATTGTTAAAAGTCTTCCATTTCATGTACAAGTTTAATTACTGCAATTTTCTTCATAAAGTTTTTCATTTTCTACTTTAACAATAATGACATAGATAAGTAATAATAATAAGTTATAATAGTAATACAATTATAAAGAAGGATTATAACATGAAATGGGAATTTTAAAAAAGCCGAGTTTCTGTGTCACCAACACAGCAATAAAAAGGCATTTAAACAAAAATCTTGGTCTGAGAGAGAGAAGCAATTTCCCAGGTACTAAAGCTTTAATCTAAATTGTGTTGAAGACAGGGATTTCCCCAGAGATTATGATAAAACTTTTACAGGTCCCCAAACCAGTACTTGTAGTCATCAAGGCAGCGAGTCTTATTTGTCTGGTGCTGATATCTTCTGTTTCCGACTTCTGTATGCACAGTTTCCAAAGATTAGTGACCTCACAAGGGAGTCTTGGGCATTCATCTAGGTTAATAGAGCTAATATCTGATGGTTTTGCTGTAGACCTTCTACTGGCACCGCCAGTGTACCTGAGAGTAAGCCACATGGCCAACATCTGCCATGCCATTCACTCGTCTTATTTGCCTGGTACATTCTTCTTTCTTTCTGAAATTGTGTCTTTTTCTCCATGGTCTATGTTGTTTCTCTTCCTGGAGCAACCTTGAATTTACAAGAAGCCTCTGATCCAGTCCTTGTTGAACTTGACCAAGGTCCATAATGTAGAAAGCTGAACATCGTTAGCTCTTAATCACTTGGAGCACTGTGGTGGTTTAACTCCAGGAAGACACTCACTCAGTCTCCCACCTATGGGATCGGGGAGAGAATTGGCAGGGTAAAAGCTGGAAACATGGAATTAATTCACTACTTCCCATGGGCAGGCAGGTGTTCAGCCATCTTCAGGAGAGCAGGGCCCTATCAGGTATAATGGCTTTCAGTTTAAAGCTATTCCCTCTTGTCCTATCAACACACACCCTTGTAAAAAGTCCCTCTTCAGCTTTCTTGTAGGCCCCCTTTAGGTACTGAAAGGATGCTGTAAGGTCTCCCCCGATCCTTCTCTTTTCCAGATTGAACAACCTCAGCTCTCTCAGCCTATGTTCATAGGAGAGGTGCTCCAGCCTTCTGGTTATCTTTGTTGAGAAACTAATGGAAAAATCTGTGCCAAGACCCTCTAAGAGATTTTACCCTCAGGTATATTGGACTGAGTGTGTTTGCACAGGGCCAGCTCAGCATAGGTACCTCCAAATAATGATTTCTCAAACATTCTAAGCACTGGGCAGAGATGAGAGAGTTCAGCTGTGTATTAACAGCTTCCACGTAGCATCTCTCATTTGTTTCAAGTGGGGCTAAAAGCAGACTGTATGGTCTCATGCCAAAATTTGGAATTTTTATGTTTTGGGGAGTGTCCAGGTGCTATTTCAAAATTTGAAATCGTTTTAAGATTCCTTGTTATTTGCATAGAAAGAATTAGGGTTTGATAAAATACTGTGTAACTATGCCTTGTTTCAAATACAAGGAGCAAAAAATATCAGGAGATGAACAGGAATTTCATCACCATTTACCATTTAGTGCAGATCTGAGAAGTTAATTTTTTGCATAACTACTTTGTCCAACTTTACTCTGAACTGATGCTATGTTGTCCTTGCTTGGATCACTTGCTGCTAAATAAGATTCTCAGATGTGCTGTGAGCTGGAGTCAGAGGGAAGTTAATATACTCTTTTTAATGCAAAACTTTTTCTAGAGAGGTCCTTATAGGATCAGTGTGGGACCACCCTGACATAAGGAGTTCTCCAAAACACACTAACTGCTTTCTTGTGTAAATGATATGGGTCTGAAAGGGACAGATGATGCATCTCCCTGTCTCTCTGCAGATGTTCTCAGGTGGCAGCATGCAGCATTAATTACCCTGATGCATCCGCTGAGCTGTCAGGAAGGTTTCACGCATCCTAGAGTGCTGTGAAATCCCTTTCCCAAGGCATCCAGTCCTCACATTCCTGGGACAGCAGACACTCTGGGGGGGTGGAGGATATGGGCTAAAGACACAGAGATTCACCAAAGGGTGTTACTGGCCAGCTTAGTCATTTAGGATCAGGAACACTCCTGTCTTCCTCACGGATGTCACCATCTTCATCAAAAGAGAAAATTCTGGTACAGAGAAAGCGGGGTAAAAAGCGGGGACTGGTTTCTACCTTTTCTTCCTCAAGGAGCCTAGAAGCAGAGGGTGGCAGGGTCATTTATAGGCTATCATCTCTAATTAGAGAGATGCACAAAATGCACCTCAAAACCAGAGAAGTTAGTACAATAAGAGATGCTCCTTTTGTTGCTTTGTTCTGTGTCTGGGATGCCAGTGTCGATCAAAGTCATTTTTGTATCACCTCTTGGCAAATTTTCCCAGAGCACTGCGTTTGGTAATTTACAGCAGAACACTTCCAGCAATAACCATAACTGACATCTGGAAGTGGTTTATACTCATTTAAAAGGCTGGGCAATATAAAAGGCAAGGTTTGCAGGAGAGGTAACATTGCATATTATAACAGCTGATGTAGCTGAAAAGGCACGGGCACGTTTCCAAACACCCATGGCCTTCTAGGGATTGCTGCAGAGATAGACACTATAGAGAAACAAAAATCCAGTGCCTGCCTTTCAATTGTGGCATTTCTAAAATGCCTCCCAGTGCTGCAAATCAGTACAAGTTTAGAATAATCTGATTTATGGCAATAGTACATGTTGTGAGACTGGAAACTCAATAACATTTTATTACCTACTAAAGAAGTTGTTTATTTAAATGATTACTTCTTGTGACATATACCAGAAGATAAACAGTGTACAATTGAGTAAAATGTGTGAGTGAATGTTTTGTGACTACACCCTTCCGTTTATTTTATGCCATTCATTGCTGAGTTTATTCCACAATAAATACCGATACTATTACATATTCCAGAAAAAAAAAATCTTCAGCTTAAGGAATCAGTGTACCTTACAAGAAACACATGCTTTATCAGATTTTCATTCTGATAGTCAGCTGCAATTGAAATTGGTAAGTTCTTATTTTCAGAGTGAAAAGCAATGATAATTCATGTGATAATTCTCCCGGCCAAAAAAACCCCCAAAACTCAAACTAGGAAGATTCGTTTAAATGGATACATAATTAGACATGATAGGAAGACGCCTTATTCCATGGCATCGCATTTCCTTTCCTTTTAGCATGATATTTATGGATATAAAGGGGGAAAATCAGTTTCTCGTCTGACAAAAGGTGTTTATCTGCTGCTCATAATCTTGAACTAACCTTTCCCCCCACTCCCAATTTCTTGAAAGTATTATTTAATATAAATCCCTGTCTGCAGCTGTTGTGCTGTAAAAGGTGGTCTCTGTTTCCCTCAAAGGTATGGTAGCTCATTTTGTAAACTGATGTATAGCACTAGTTCATCTTGGTCCTCTGCCTGAAGGAGCAGTGAAGGACTCAAAGGGTCCTATGGTCCTGACCTC
Source organism: Orthonyx spaldingii (assembly GCA_013397795.1). Classification (NCBI taxonomy): domain Eukaryota; kingdom Metazoa; phylum Chordata; class Aves; order Passeriformes; family Orthonychidae; genus Orthonyx; species Orthonyx spaldingii. Next base: position 332,904 of record VZTJ01002354.1, on the reverse strand, counting down.
ACGATATTGGGAATAGGGTTTCTGCCTACCCAGTGTCATGGGAAATGCTAAGGGCTCATGTAGCCAAGACTGTGTTTTGCCTGATGGCCTAGGAAGGCCTTATTTAATCAGGGAAATTGTGTCTGGTGGAGCTGAAGCTTTCTCTTCCCATCTCCCTTTCCCTCTCTTCCTGACACCGTTTCCTGCTGACTTTTTGCTGCCTGCTGGAGAGGAACTGAGATTATTTTGATAGTACTGTAATAGTTTATTATTCTTTCTTCCGTCTCCAAAACCTCTCCATTTCAGCTAGTGCCTCACTTTTACCAACTTAGTGTTCTGCTAATTGCTTGGTCAGACCTTGTAGGTCTTTTTCTGGGGTGGGGGCAAATAGCAAGATCCAGCACTGGCACAAACATCAGCTCAAGGCAGAACAGGGTGACCCATGTGTATAGTCTCCTTCCTTTCTTCTGGGCTCCAGCTACAGTAAGCATTAAATCAGTTCCTAGTGAGGCTGGCTAATAAACCCCTTCACATCCTGGCTGGCATTCATCATGCTTAATTGCAGGCACATATTGAGGTTCCTGTTGGAGGCAGTTGCTTGCATTTCTGTTCAGTCAGTGCACAGAGATTGGTATTTCTAGAGTGGGATTCACAAGGATTATTTTAGACTTTTACAGTGATTATTTCTGCCCAAAGCCTGTGACATAAGTGTAAATGCTAATCTTAAATACCTGCTTGTAAAAAATTTAGGTGTAGTGTCTAACAGAGTAGGCATGGAATGTTAGGTGAGATTGATCTCTCTGCTGATGTATTTTACAATGATCTCCCTTTTTTAGGTGAAGTGGATAAATGTCAACTGCTCCAGCATCCACTGTCTGTAGTAAAGGAACTAAACTGGGAGGAGGAACACTTTGCTGGGGACTGCTCTCTGCTCCAGACCCTCACACCCATTGGTTTACACCCATACACCATGGCCTGAGCTGGAGCAGCAGATCCTGCACAAGTTCAGGGTAGACTGGAAGTTTATCATTCTCACAGCCTTGGTCATCCAGCTCAGGGCACTGGGACCCTCTTAGCTTGTCATCACTGATGAAGACAGAGGCAGTGAAAACATTAAACATCTCTGCTTTATCTGTGTCCCTATTTGTGAGGTGACCATGTTGTTTGACAATTTAGCCTTGGTCAAATATAATCTAAATATTTGCTGAGAACCATGCTGGTTGTATGGTAAGAGAACAATAGCGAAATCCAAAATGGAGCTTTGTAGAGAAATCAATTTTGATTTTACAATTAGCCTGTTAAAAGTTTCTGCATATTGTAGAAAATGTTGCAAGCCAGGCTAATGTACGAACGAATATTTGTCTTGGGCAGAATGGCTATAAAATACAGCAGAGCTGTCGAGACTTTTTTTAATGATCCTAAAACATAATCACTGTTTCCTAATGCACTTCTTAATATTTTAGTGTTTCTCACGTCTCTGTATCTTCAGAAAACAACTTCTTCCATTGAAGTGCTGACATTTTCCTTAAATAAGAAACACCAACCACTAAACTTCATTTTCACAAAATAAATTATTCAGTGAGTCTTCTTTAATTACCTCCTCTTTGACTGCTTTGTTGCCTGAATAGTTCATTGCTCTTGCAGAAAAAACGAACCCCTGGATTTCCCTGACTGTTATTGTAGATAGCTGTAGTGTTCAGACTCTTCAAAGGATCACTCCCATTGCCTAATCTTCAGTGCTCCCCAAAGCTCATCAGTGATTACTTTGGTGTATTTTAGTAATGACTGTGGTGTCGGGGGCAGTGCTCATTGCTAGATTTTGTTATCCACAGAAAAAGCTTTGCACCATTGAAAAATGCAAGCTGCATACTGATTAACGTACCAAAGACAGGTAAGGTCATGGCTACATATAAAGTGGGAAACTTGCCACGTATTGATAAGATAATCAAACGGGATGGAGGAGTGAGTGGACCGTAGATAACAGACATTAGCCACATCACTTAACCGACTATTGGAAGGTGCCTGGATGCTGTCAAGAGTAACCTGATACAAGCAGCTGCACAGAAGACTAAAGTAGCTTTAATCCTGCACAATGTGCCCTGCTGTTTACTTCCCTGTTTTCACAGATAAGTAGCATGGTGGTAGTTGGTCTTGAAACTTCTGCATCTCTGACTGGCAAACAGACAGGAGGCAGCTGCGTGGAAAAGCCCATCTGCTTTGTTCACTGCTCCTGGAGGAGGGATGCAGTTCAGACTCACCCTAAGTGACTGAAGTGCCATGTTGGGCTGTGTGGGATTTTGATAGAACATCCTGGTGAATCAATACATTCTGTGTTTTCACCGACGGCTAGATAGCTGAAACCTCTGTGAAGGCTTACTCCTCCTCCCCTGGAAAGCCATCTAGGGTTTCGATGTTACCAGGCAGGGTTGGATGTATCAGTCAGTCAGTCACTGACTGACTGAACTGTGTCCTTCAGGCTGAACTCTGACATATCAAAGAGCTGAGGCTCGCTCTGAGACTGGACTGGTGCATGGCTGAAAACAATTTTTTTCCTGTAACATGCACTTGGTGACTGTTAACACTGAACCTGCAAAGCTGAAGTTCATTTCTCATGTCCAGACCTGAGATGACTTTGTACTGGAGATAAACACGTCTGAAGGGCCATCTTGGGCTTTATAGTGACTGTCTTTGCAGTAGAGTGCAGCTGTGGCCCACTGTTGACCTCTTGAAAACCAAGCAGCCAAGGCTTTCTCTTTGCCCACAGCATTCCCAAAAGAACAGCAGATTTTTTTGTAAATAGATATGTACTAACAATAGTATCTTTTTTCCTTTTCCAATTTTTTTTAGCAAGTTAATTCAGTCTTTAACTCCTAAACGTGACAGGGGAACTCTTTGGGCCAAGTTTTAACTTGCAGCTTGTATTTATAAGGGAGAAGTAGGACATGGAAAACCAGGCTTTGAAATGGAAATTCTGCCTCAGCTACAGCCACAGCAGTCCTGCTCAGAGCTCTATTTTGTTTTCTTTTTCCCATAGTCAGCCAAATCAGGCTCACCGCTCCTTGTTCAAAGGAGAAGTGTTAACTTTCCAGAATTCCCTGTGCTGCTGCTTATGAGTCTTACAGACATTGTCAAATGTTGTATCCAGTAATCCATGTCTTTAAGCAGTTCTTGCGTTTCTAAGAAAAGACTATTCTTCTCTGGCTTCCAGAGTCTTGGAGCTAGCTCTAGGATACAGGTACCCCAAACAAAATAGAAGGTATGTTTTCATATTCCAGTGCTTGCGTGTGATTCTAGGCCAGTGTATGCATTTCTGCTGGATAGCCCTACCCCAGCTGTATGCTTCTGTGTTACCAGGCTGCCATTAAATCAGTAGCTGATCATACAGCCTGTGCAGAGTAAACCACTATTGGATGTTTGTGAGAACAGTTAATATGTCACTGGGAAGTTCCTTAAATATTTGCTCGATAGCAAAGTGAAGTGAGATAAAGTGAAGGTTACTTGATTGTCAAGGTGGAGCTTCTACGCGATTGGATGGCCACTGTAATTGTGAGCTAATATTAACATATTTCTTTTTTTATGCTGTCTCTTCTGGAATTAATTTTGTTTCTAAATATACAAGTTCTGATCTAAATCCATTTGGAGAGGTCCTCTGTTTTGGCATATGGCAGAACTTTCTGCAGAGTGGCTTGCAAATGTTGGGGTATGAAGCACGCTTGGCGGTGATGCTCGGAAAATGATCTGGTGGGATTTGTCAAGCATGTTGTGCTAGTATGGAGTACCTGGGAGAATGAAACCATGAGCACAGTGTAGTGTGCCCAGACCTTGCACAGGGTAGCATAAAGCATCACTCCTTGGCATTTTCTCCAGTGCTGAAACAGCAGGATTTTAGCTGACGATCTTGCCTGGCCATCTGGTGAAAGAGTGTGAAAGAACTTTATAGGGACTAATTATTTCTCAGATTAATACTGCTGACAAGTACTCCATGAGGCAGTGTGTATGTTTGCAGGGTGTTATGCTGCTAGAAGTGCCATTAATTATTTTGCCTGTGATTCGCCGAACACTGCGATTCTGTGTGCTGGCGTTCTGCCACAGCATCACCATCTGTGTATACCGTAGTATTTATTTCAGAACTTTCTGGAGATTTTTCCATTTTCAGATTTAAGAGCCTGGATTAAGTGACTGTTAATAGAAGGCGTAAAAACAATCTAATTTTTTTAACACAGTTTTCCTCTCAAAGCCTGTCAAAGTCTGCTTACTAACAATATGCTCTGTGGGTTGTACTTTGGGTGTAACTGCTCTCAGGCACTGCAGTTTAAATGGAGTGTAAGACTCTTATGCATTGACTAACTTCTCCATGTTTTCTTCTTAAGAGAAGCCACTGTGACATAGTTACTTTTGTATACCTTGTGACTAAGATATAATATTATGTTGTAATGAGCATATGAAAAATACAGCATTGGTTATCCATGTTAAAAATATTTGTGCTGCACATGGAAACACATCAAGAATTTGATCAAAGATATCAACATAATCCATGTAACCATCAGAAATGTTAAAATAATAATAGAAATAGTTCTGGTTTCAAAATATTAGAAATACTAAAGTTAAACTCTTTTTCTTTAATGATTTCACTAGATTCTGATGGATGATGATTTTCTTCCCAACACAGAATTCTGGTGCAATTCCACATCTAATCAAACAACTGTTCATTTTAAATTGATTTATCTACAGAGCTCTTATTAAGAATAATTTCAGATTAAGATGCCCATAGGTTCTCTTTGACCTTTTTTGTTACTTACTCAGCCTTCAAGGTCTTTTAACACTTAAGGTGTACAAAACTAGTCTGATATGACAAACTCCTCTAGGTTTTTCTGTTGTTAACACAAATGTCCTGCCTTATTTACTGGAAAATGGAACAATCACCCAGTGGAGCAACACATATGGTCTAAATTCACTGACCTATATTCATTGATAAAAAGAAAATCTCTGGTGAAACCTCAGAGAGGGAAGAAATATTGTGTTATCCCTTCAGAGGGAAAAAAAAAGGAATCAAAGAGTTCAAAAAACACTGGGGAGTTTATAGAAGATAAAAACGGTTTTGGGTTGAATGACTGTGTGGAAAAATAAGTCTTTTTAGATTCTGAGAGTGGAAACAGAAGAAAGTAGGGGAATCTGTGCACAGAACATTGGGGTGGGATAAAATGGAAAAGGTAAGATTTATGGGGCAGCAAGAAGCACCTTGTCAATGAAGCAGGGTTGCTGTCCTGAGGGAGAAGGGTTGCTGTTTTTACTCAGGAGAAACCTCTGGATTTTGCACACTGTGCTCAGAAATATCATCCAACCAAAACCCCAAAGCTAGTACATAACTTTTCAGAAAAAGTGTCATCACTCATTATTGAAACAGGAACAGCTAAAATGAGACTACACAACTCAGTATCTTAGATTATTAAACTGCTTCAGGGGTACAGTTTCTTATCACTCTTTCTTATCACAATGACTACTGCAGTCAGCCTAGAAACCTTTTACGAATGGCCAAATAAAACCTATATTCTTTCTCTTTTGTTACCTTTGCATTTGGCAACGGTTTTCCTTATTTGCATGAGCCTCTTAGAGCTCTAGCACAGCATAACTCAAAAGTTTGCTGTTAATGCAGTGTCTGCCTAACACTGATTCTGACTGAGGAGGTGCTTCCCCAGTGAGGGGACCTGTGCTGTAGAGCCAGAATGATGCTGACACAACTGTTAGTGATGACCTAGAGAATTAGATCTGTTCCTTGTGCAGCAGCTCTCTGCTCCCAGTGTGCAGCTTCTCAGAGGATCTGTTCCTCTGTGTGGTTTTAAGTCCAGGGTAGGTAACATACAAGGTGAGTCACCACTGCAACAGAAGACAAACTCTTGAACTGCAGGAAGACAAGTACTTTTACAAAACAGACTTATTTGACTGCCTAATTTATATTCAGCTACCAGAAGCCTGGGTGGTGGTTTTCCTTGAAGGAGTCAGACCTGTTTTTCAAAGGTTTTTCCAGAGCCCTGCCCATAGGATCCAACATTCTAACTGTAGGAAATACTATTGCAAAACAGGGAGCCAAGATTTACCTGGGTTTAACCATATGAAAGAGCCAGGATTATTCAGACTACAAGTTTAACTTGAATTTCCATTGAGAAGTGCCTTCTACTCTCAGTAGAAGTAGGTTGCAGAGTATTTCTATATGACTTGCTTAAACTCAAAGCTTACCTCTTGGGCAGCAAGTTTGTTGCAAAGAAACTCTGCTCTACAGAGATTAAGTGATCTGCCCTCCACTAACATTGTCTGGAGTCCAGAGGACCATAGTCCAGACCTCCAAGCCTGAGACTCCGGCCAAATATAGAGATTACACTGCAGGTATCAAGGTCTGAACCACTCCTCAGGCAACCTTTAGCTCAGCAGAGAAAAACAACTCATCTCAATCTGAGCTAGGTACATAGAATGAATTGAATGAATCATGCCCGGAAAATACTTAATTTTCTCTGTTTGTGAAGGGAACTCGAGGTGACTAGTTCAGCTGTAGATGCTTGCAGAAATGTGAGATGAGTCCAGGCTCTCATCATAGCCTTTACTCTACAAATGCTGGCCTCTAACACCAACAGGCTGCAGCAAATTGCAGTTCCTGTTGGAGCTGTGCACTGGTATAGGGAATAGATGGGACTGGTTGGGAGATTGCCAAGTGAGATTTAAGTCTTAAACACAACTAAGACAATCTGCTGCTATGTGTTGTGAGCAGTGAATCACAAGTAAATCAAATCCTAGATCTTGATTCTAGTCACTTTTACCAATATAAAAGCAAAGGATAGGCTGTTGCAGGTTATTGCAGATAGGACATGAGCTAGTGATAAACAGCTTTAGTACCAATGGTGATTTAAATTTAAGGTCCCCATCCACACAGTTTTTAACAGTATTTTTTGTCATCTCACTTCTTGCTTGGAGCTCTGGAGACCCATTTTCTCACACAAACATCTGCCTGGTGCCCCTTCTCTGGATTACAGGACTGGGGCTCTTTTTCACGTATGTTCCTTGCTCCAGATTCTCTAAGCTTTTCTCCTTTCAATACAGGACCAGCCTGTTGTCACAGCAGCTTGGGTTGGCTTAAGCAACATGTAAGGGTAGAAAAATGGAAATGACCCTGTGATGTGTACTGTGAAATGTCTTCCCACTGAACAGTTGAATGACAGCATTAGACAGGATAAACCTGAGCATCACAGATTATTTAAATCTGTGTCTCCTTCACAGCATGATGGTTCCCTGTGTGCCTGATCTACATCTGTGCAAAGGGAGTAGGCTGAATGTGAGGTTTGAGTGCTCTGTCTTAACTTTTGAGCTGCTATTTATACTACATTACCTCACAGAGCATCCAGCTGAGAACAGAACCTTGCTGTGTGAAGTACAAGGAGTGTACAAATGGTTTTGTATAGTCTTTGACCAAATACCACAGTCTTTTGGCAAGTCTTGAACAGCCTTTGACTAAAAAAAAGCAAGTGAGCTAAACACGCAGGGCAAGTGAGGGGCGAAATAGGAGAGAAAAGTCTGTGGGGAGTTCACCATGAATCAAAAAGAGGTGGAGTATACATCTCTGTTTTTTGTAATTCGATCTTATGCTGTATTCAGTTTTTTCTTGGATATCCTTAGTGGCCCATGCTAATCAAGCAGGTGAAAGACATCTACAGCATGTGACTCCAACCCCAACAAGGAATTCAAAGGTGCTAAAGCAATAAAGGATCTGGTCTTATAAATTTCTTGGCACACCTTCAGTTTACCACTTTTAACAAAGACTGAGGTAGAGCCAGGAATGAGCAAGGCCTGTATCACTAAAGATTAAGCAAATCTCTCCCTGTTTTCCCCAACCCTAAATTGTGCTGCAACATTTCAAATAATACCTCCTCACAAATCTATACTTCCAAGTGAAATATCTGTAATGTATTTTATTACGTTCTTCTGTCTTGGATTGGTTATGTCATAGTTGATCTCTGAGGTCTCTCCAGATTAATGAAATTACACTTTTTTCCAAATTTTTTCTGCTTAAACACATTGCTTTGATTTTTTTGTGTGCCAAACAGGACCAAAAAGAAAATGGAATTACTTCTAGCAGCAAATAATTGTTTCTGATAATGGAGAAGGATCATTACAATGTGTCTGCTTAGCTGCAGATTGACTCTGTGTGAACAGGGAATTCAGATCTGAGCCTTGCTAAGCTGTTCAAGGGATCTGTGCACGAGCTGTGCAAGAGTTCCCAAATGGATGCAACTATGCCAAGAGCCCTGCTCCCATCAGAGCTGTGTGTGCAGGTTTGTGATTGTTGATAGGCAAGGACTCCCAATAGTAAGGTCAAATTGTCTCTTCTTTTTCTTAGTAGAGCTTCACTATGACACCTACCTAGAGGGCACCTTCCAGTCCATGAGTCCTGCACCACCTGCCACAAACTTCACATCATCTAATCCCTTCTGAATTTTCCCATCTTCCATTTTAGAAATACCTGGGTAGCAAGAAGTCTCAGCTGTAAATACTTGGAATTGTCTTTTATTTTCTATCTAGATGTATTGACTGCTATGTTGTACTCACTTGTTTCTGTGACTCAGATTTAAATACCTTCTCTCATGTATCATTCTCATACTGTTTTTTCTTAGATTAACCCCATTATGCTCCCCTAGAGAGAGGGAGATCAGTATGTCTCTACGTTTGTTTGACTAGACTAAACAAGCCACATTTTCTTTATTCCTCTCCCAAAACAGGTTTTTATCTCCCTCAGTTACCTTAAATGTCATTGTCTGGATATTGCATTGAACATTGCTTGCCAGTTGGTCACTTGGTATCTCATAAATGCTTTATACAGAGACACTTAGATTTGTGAATCTGTGTTGAAAAGGCTTTCATAATACTACACTTGCCTTTGTTTTGGCTGCATCACATCAGAAACTTGCAATTACTTTCTGATCAGTTGATTCCAGCAATACTACCTGTTGGGTATTCGGATTTTAGCTGTTACTTTGTTTTATGAATCCACAAGGGCAAGACAGAAGTGTTATGAACTTACTGACTGCCACAGAAAGCAAGTGCTGGCAACAAGCACAGACCTGGACATGGCCTGATGCCACCAGTGCCACATGTGACATCAGACTTTTCTTGCAAAACTTTCTGGTTTTAAGCAAGATAACGTTGATACCATGAAAGTCATGGGAATAAATTATTTTCATCATTGTCCTTGTCTCCAAGATAACGTCCCTGATTTGTGTAGCAGCACAGAATAAGGTGAAGTCACATTCAAAACAGTTACTTTGCTTATCAGAAGGAAGCAGTTTTATTTCTGTAGGGCACAGACGTGGCTAATCACTTTGCTTGCATTTGTGTTTCTCAGAAAACATCCCCCAGTATATGATAAGGATAATGGCTTCATGCCACAATTTCTCACCCAGTGATCCCTTTTCCAAGGACAGGGAAAGAACTGATGACAGGAGAACTTTGGACCCTTTGCACGGGAGGTGCCTGTGGAAGGTGTGTGTGCTGACGGGTGATTATCAAGTAATTACAACAGGAAGGCAGAAGCCAGCCTGAATGCTCACATGCAGTATTCTGATAGCAAAGCTCCTAGCTCCTAACATAATCTTCCACTGATCAAACAGGGATTGGGCTAAGCCAGGATTTGGCTGACTGTAATATTCCTCTTGCCAAGGAGGTCAGGGCTAGTCCAGGCTGGCTGGGATCTGGTGGAGAAAATGACGAAGGTTGGTTGATTGTGTGTCAGGGCAGACAGATGCTCCCCAACCCACTGGGGACATCTCTGAGCTGAGAAGCTCTCCTTAGGTTTCTAGGTAGGTCCAAGGGTCATAGTCTGGATCTCATTGCAAAGAAAATTAAAGCAAGAGAAGTCTGCAAGAAAGCAAAGAGAGGGAAGAATTTCTCAGTATCTAGATCAGATGAGAATGGGTTATGGTTGCTTCAGTGTCCTTGTTAGCAAAACACTGGGAAACAAGGTGTAACAGGGAGTTATTTAGCCTGACTTGATTTACTTCTTAAGTCTTGATTGCATACCTTGTGGTTTTCTTTCATTTTTTTCAACTTCTCCAAAGTCCAAGGGGTTTTCTGTCAGTGACAGTTCTGCCTGAGAAAGGCAAGAGTTGTTATTTGCAAGTGGATGCAATTTCCTTCTCTTCTATGATTGTATTTCGCTGTCATCTTCCTGGTTATCAGCCTATTCCAGTTTCTTTTTCTTTTATTTTTCCTTTCATTGCAAATAATGGATTTCTCAACACTTCTTCTATTTTTTTTACATAATCTCATTATCCATTAAGATTGATGAACTGTTTCCTGCCTTCCTGCTTTCTCTCAGCTTTCCTTCTGCTGTCTCTGCAAATATGCTTCAGCACTCTGATGTTGTCCTCGCATCCGTTGTGGGACGAGGCTTATTAATACAGTCTTTGCACTTTCTTTGTAGGTCATGGTGTGGCTTCATGCCAGCTGACTTGGACCCCTTTGTCCTGAAATGTCAAGTAAAAAGAGTTGGCCAAAAACTAATGACTGGATTATGGGAAAAATGTTTTTTAAAAAAATTCTATTTTCTAAAATCTATTTTAAAAATGCTTCTTCAGAATTAACTTTTTAAAAATATACTTAGTTATCATTGTCATAACTCCCTTCTTCTCATCTATACTTAAAAAAAAAAACAGGATAGAAACTTTCCCACCAAAAACATATAGAATTTTAATGGAGTGACAGGGTTATTTTGATTGAAAAAGTTCACCTGCATTAGTAACCCCAAAGGGGTGAAAACCTGTTCTCTTAAAGGCAGCAGATATTTTGCTGTGAACATTCAGGCACTGATCTCTTCTCTTGAGTGACTAGTGACAGAACCTGAGGTAATGGTATGAAGCCCTTTCAGGAGAGGTTTGGTTGGATATTATGAAAAGGTTCTTCACCCTGAGGGTGGTTGGGCACTGGAACAGGCTCCCCAGAGAAATGGTCATGGCGCCAACCACAGGAGTTCAAGAATCTTTTGAACAACACTCGCAGGCATGTGGTGTGACTCTTGGGGTGTCCTGTGCAGGTCTGAGAGTTGGACTTGATGATCCTTGTGGGTCCCTTCCAATTCCAGATATTCTATGATTTCTTGCTGGAAACGTATGCAAGGTTCAGATGCATCTGGAGGATGAAAGCCTGCACTGCAAAGTGCTCTAGGCAATTGGGCAGAAAAAAATTATTTTGATGTAGAAAGTAAAGCAGTGCTCCAGGCACTGCATCCCCTCCCCACAGGGTTTGACTCTGGTTTTGGTACCTTGTGAGAAATGGGGCAGAAGATACTCAGTTGTGCTCTGGGGGATTCCACTGACCATATATGGTTGTTTTTAAATCTGAAGCCACAAATACCATGTGAATGAGGTATTTTTGTATGATTGTATTTTTACTGGGGTATTTTGTACATAAGCTCTTCGCCAGAGTCAAAAGTCCAAAAAACAGAAAAAGCATTTCAGGAGTAGTAGGCCATTATCATTCAGTGGCTGATTCCTGCCTTTCAGGCTTATTTCATTGGGATTTGGAGCCTGGGATTACGGTGATGTTCTCTACAAATTCCCAAAAAGTTATGGTTTTTTCAGCTACATTTTCTTGTATTTCCCCCAGCCACATCTATGCAGGTAGACTAAACAGGGAGCCTTCCTGAACACTCATTAATCTCCACGTGGTTAAACTGTTGGAGTGGCAGCCAGTGTAACTTTGGCCCATGATGGTTGATATTCTCCCAAACAGTTCCTTAGAATATCTCCAAAGTTTGAACATTCAAGGATGCAGCTGCAAGTATCCATCCTCTTTGGGGGGGATAATAGTGTTTGGAAGGATAAAGATGGGCTGATGGGCCATTTTAGTACAGATGTCCCCACTGCCCAGGAACATTTCTAGCCATGTGTACTTTTAGTCTAGGTGTTGCCTGGAAGTGTTACCATACCACTTTCTTTCTTTTTTCTTTTTTTTTAAAGGCTTAATATTCTTTTTGATTATAAGTGTGTAATTTCACCAAGGGAGCTGTGCTGTGAGAACATAAATGATTGTATTTTATGAAAAAAGTTAGGTGAAAAGAGGCATTTGTGTTGTTTGGAAAAATTCTTGCCAATGTAACTTTTACAACAATAGAGCTACACCAAATGGGTGGAAAACATTTGCACAAATAGCAGTAATTGCAACTGAAAGGTGTAATTGTCACATCTTCATCTGACATGATAAATTTGAAATGCCATTCATTATAAAAAAAATTAAAGAGGACATTCTGTGTAAACAAGTAACACAATTCACATAGGATAATTTTCACTGATAATTTCTTTTTATATGCAAAACCTGATCCAAAGATGCCCTTTTTGGTGATAACAGCTATTCTGCAGAAGAACTCATATACACTTCTCATAGAAGCACGGTGCAGTCTTTCTGCTAAATCCAGGACAGTTTATATCTAACAAGTAAACTTGTTAGTAAATGTAGGTATTTTATTCCCAAAGTTCCTTTTAAGAAATTTCACTTTGTATGATTTCACCTGTCACCTGGAAATTATTGCGATGCTTGATTTGGGTACATTTTTCTCTGCAGATCCTTACTGAACTACTCATTAAATTCTCTTCGTTTGAACAAGGCAGATTTGAACTTCATGTGAGTCCTGCCTTACCCAGGGCTTTTAGCTGCTGTGTTTAACTCAAGGCTGCTCACACATGGCTTCTTCCACCATCCTCACTGCAATATTTAAAGTAAGAGCAAGATAAAATTAGATAATTTCCAAGTGTTTTCTGAGCACTGAGATGTTGAGCCGTTCCCAAGTAGCAATATACAAGTACGTGAGTGTAATAGCTTAGAATTTAAAATCTCTTGATGCAGTTATGATACAGGACTTCTGCTAGTGGACTTCATTGATCTGGTAGTATTTTTATTCTAACATGCAATTTACCAAATGATTTCTGGATTTATTTATATTTGATGGGGGATGAGGAGGAAGGAATGCAGGCTTACTTTAACTTGTGGGTTTTTTTGCATTCTCTAAACAATTGGGGATGAAACACTGCTGGAGACGTCTCTGAGTAACAGAGATAAGAGGTACAAACAGTAATTTCTTAATTACTTGGATGATGAGCCTTGGTTAAGATGTTCAGCTTCCAAATCCTGGACAGGCTTTAGACTGGGAAGAAATTAGCAAAGACAAGAGAACTTGTCATTTTTTCACTGTGTCAGGGGCATACTTGCTGGCCTGGACCATTGCCTGTGCAGCCAGCACATCAGCTCCCTGCTGTGCATGGATCTCAACCCTTCTTATACCTTCATCTTGCATGTCTGTGCCTGGTTTCTCAGGGACTGAAATCCTTTAATTTATCCACATTCTTGGTGTCAACACACAATGCCTTTGAATACCCAAGATTCAACTGTATGATCAAATACTATGGTGTCTGTGATCTAATATTCCCTTCATCCTAAAAAATCAATTCACAGAATCAAAATCAATAATGCCCTAACACATGTAACCTGTCAATTCTGAAATCTGTTTTTTGTTGCTTGTCATTGTTTTTGCAAGCCTTGTGTTTCAGCAAAAAAAGTCCTTGCTAAATCATATAACTTTGAAGAACATCCTGAAAATGTAAGTATGTGCAATAAGACCAAAGCGCAGAAAAATGTTGATTGCATTTCAGTTGCTGCCAGTGTGGTTGTATGTCTTTGCTTTCATGTCTATGATAGGAGCACAGACTTCATGTCACGTAGCAGAAATTGGATCAGAGACACCATCTGACTCCTTATGCACTCACACCACTAGATTTTTTGCCTACTCCTGCAACATATGAAACTGGCTGGCATTTTTCAGTTAATAAAGAGCATAGATATTGTAGAGACTTTGTTACCTCTGGTTGATGCTTTGCACTTTCCCCAAGGATAAGATAAAAGAATTTTTGCATGCTTGTACTTTGAACAGAACATTAGTTGTCAAGACTATGAGAGAGGAAGGAGAGAAGATGAAAGTTGAAACATGATTAGGTATACATATATTACAGAGGAGGTAATTAAGCTCTTGGATAGTTTTTGCATGGATTTAAGATATGGAGAAGTGTCCCCACAGCTTGTAACATCCTGCTTTTACATTATGGCAATGCCCACTGCTGTTGTACAGTGAAGAGTCTATCACTGTTTTGTTTTCAAAAATCCTACTGTCTTAAAAAAACCCCTTCTGTAAATGGTTTGTATTCATTCATTAAAAAAATCTAAGTCTAGGCTGAAATTTACCGTCTAGTGTGTCATTTCTGAAAATGTATTTTACTTATTTAAACTTAACATTTTATGCAAACAGGGGAAGAAAACCTTTCACGTGGCTGGCTGTTTCCTACTTGTAAAATTATCTGGTGTATATCATTCAGATGCTAAAGTTCCTACATAAGCAGTCCCTTTCTAAAATGCAGCCTATAGTTAGTGTAAGATGCAGCTTTTGAGTGCAAAAAAGGCAAAGGGGGACAAAGGTGTGTGACAATGGCAGCATAGCTAATGATTGTGTGCACTCATGTCTGTCAGCAGGCTTTCCGAGATTTTTCAATAAGATGTCAGCTGCATATATGTTGCTTGCTTTGAGTGAATTATGGGGGAATATCTCCACAACAGCTGTTCTATTATGTCTTATCAACTGTATATGTATTTGTGTAATAGACCACAAATTCCACCTTCTAATAAGTTGTTCAATATGTATTTTCTGTACAGATTTAATGTTTCTGCAGATCAGATAAGACTACAGAAAGTTTGCCAAATGATACTGGCATGTAGTTTTTGGCAACAGCCTTCCTTCCTTGAAAGAATAAAAAACCCAAAACACTGAACACAGAGAAGCTATTTATAAATAGGTCTTCTTTATATTTTTTCAAGCCCCGCAATGGTACATTAGCTGATTGAGTCTTTTGTGAGACAGTTTAATATAATACCACAACAGTATTTAGACACTTTGCCAAATAAAAGAAGACAAACCACAGAGTTATTAAAAAGGCACTCTTGCAGTTTCTGCATTGTATTTACTGCCATCATTGTCAGTTAACCAGTGGAAACTTTCTTGAAAGTTAATTCACTTTCAGAAGGGTGGAATACCCAAGAGGCGTCCCACTTCTTTAGTGTTACTCCTGGCAAGGGGATATTTTCATTCCTCCATTGTGCTTTTGGATATTTATATTCCCTCACTACCTCGTGTAAGTTACTGTAAGTAAACAATGAGACTAAATGAACAAGCTCCATATATAATCCGTTCTGTAGCATGAGGGCAATAGTTTCCTGATGTTTATTTTTCAGTGCTCTCTTTTAATCAGTTTTTAATGATTATAGGAATAGTCTTGGTCCTGTGCCATTCGAGGCAGTAAAAATGCCCCCAGTAAAGCTTGTGGTGCAGGACTGGGTCACAGCAGGAGAAATGGTCATTTCACTTCAATTCTCCTTTTCTCATTTTCTTTCTGTTACCGCTAATAGTGTTACTTTAGGAGTATTGTATGTTAGACAGACCAGCTTAACTGTTGCTTCTTTTTCAGATCTAATCCTCTAAGCAATTACATCGAAGTTATTAAAGTGGTTATCTGACATAATGCATATTAGTCCAGTAACGACAAATCAGGCATGAATTAACAGCCTGTATCACTCCCTTTGTGTAAGCATTCCAAGAAGTTCCCTAGCACTCTGTCTAGGGATCATGCTTACTATCTGTGCTTTGGCCAGAGCCATAACAGCTCTCAGAGATTCCATCCTGAGAAATACTCCCCCACAAAATGGGTATATGATTGGATTTATATCCCAAATAATCTTTGACTCATCCACTTGTTAACTGTATAAATGTATCCTGTAATAGTGAACAAAAATACCTTACTTCACTTTGAGATTGACAACACTAAGGTCTCTTTATAGATCATGGTAAGAATGGGCCAGTATCCTAAAACATTTGGTGTCAAGACATCCTGACTTCAAAAGTGGGAGCTTCTGACACTAAATCATTCTTATTCCATCTCCATACCCTCCAAATGAATGTACGAATACATTACAAATTTACTGATTCATTGCCCTGTCACTTTTCCTATGTCCAAAATCCTACAACTGTTTCTTGTACAAAATACCAGAGCTCTTCTCTAGCCAGACGATTCCAGACATTAATTATTTTTATTTGGAAGCTCTCACACAGGCAGCATAGAAGTGTGAACAGTCGTCTTTCCTCATGCTGTACAGAAGTGAGAGTTATTGTACTCACAGTGCAAACACTTTGGCGTGTCTATAATTTTACTGCTCTGAGTCATCCCCTTGACATCTGTAAGATGACTTAAGATAATAAAGTTCAGCATGTATGGAAGCATTTGCTGGACAGGAGTTCATAGTTCCCATAGTCATTATTTATCCATGTTGCATGTTTCTTGTATTGCTTTTTCCCAAAGTTTCACAGATAAGTTATAGAATAAGACTGGGAGGGAGGTCACATTATCCATTCCTTTTCTTCAAGGCAACATAATCTAGAATCTCATGATTTCTAAGATTTATCTAAAATGTTGTTAAAAACATCTAATGATAGTTGCATGTCTCCTTATGAAATTTAAGTACAATGTTTGATGAACTACCTTACTGGTATGCAGAGGTTAACTTTGGGATATTGCTATCCTATTAAGCATTTATCTTGCATTTTTCTTGATGACCTCCAGTTTCTTACTGAAACATTGACATGCTCAAAGCTACACATGAGGTGCAGATCTCTGCAGTTTCAAGGAAAAGCAATCTTTAGTTTTCCCAGGAGTGTAACATTTCTACTTTGGAGGGTTGTATTGTAACACTCTAAACAATTTTTATGTATATTAAAAGTATTCAGAATGTATTTCTAAAATACAGTAGTTAGTCTATATATGTTCCTTCTGTAGTTCTTTGAGAGCACATAGGTAAATTGATGTCTGCTGTTTTCTGGTGCTGTCTTCTTTTATAACTGTCTCCAAACATCTACAATATCTTTCCAATTAAGGACACAATGAGTGAATATTACTGACTACTTGGCTACTGGTGCATTGTGGATTATGAGGTTAAAGGAAGCCAACTAACAGTACACATTTTATTTAGAATTTTTTTTTTCTAGTTGCTGAAGTAACTAAGAAAGAAAAAAAATTGCAGCTTTGGATTGTTGAGACTTCTTTACTTTGGGAATATGAAAGGCACTGTCCCACAGACTTCCTGAAAGTAGATTTTGTTGTATTGGCATCATAAGAATGTTCTCTGTTTTGAAGATCAGTCCTGTATTTTTTATTATATCAATATATGTGAAGGGGATAAGGGTAGGTGGGATAACTGCCCTGCTGCAGGTTAGGCCAAAGCTTGGCTGTGTCCAGCTATGCATTCTTACAGTATTAGTCATTAATGGTCTGCCTTATTTCTTCAGTTCTTTTTGATTTTCTGCTTATTTTCCTGATAGAAAAGATTTCTGTTTCAGTAATGTGTGTAATTACCCTTATAACTTGAAATTTGTAACTCTAATAGAATATAAGGTTTAATTGAAGGAATGTGCTGCTGATTCAGGTAGAATAAAAGACATTTCAACATAATTTTGTGTGCTGCTTTTGGCTTGAATAGAGTTATTTTTCTTTACAGTAGCTAATATGGGAGTATGTTTCAGATTTGTGCTGGAAACAATGTTGATAATTCAGGGATGTTTTCTTTATTGATGAGCAGCACTTGCACAGAGTCAAGGCTTTTCTCTGTAACACCATCGTGCCAGTGAGTAGCCTAAAACTTTTACTTGCTCCGTGAAGGTGAATTTGAGCAACTGAGTCTATTCTTGTCTGTATGACACTGGGAGAATGATTAACTTAATGAAGGAAATAGGCACCATAATTTTCTCACAGTAATAATACACTGACAAAGATGTCACGATGTCACAGATGTCAAACAGAGGGAATTTCCTATCCTGTTTCCCTGACACTTTTGAGTGAAGAAGGATATCAGTGTAGCACTCACAAACCACGTTCAGCAGAGAGGGTATTTAGAGTAAGGAGCCATTTTTACTTTCAGTTTTTTCCCCACAGGATTTAACGGAATCCTGGGACATCTTAGGCATAACTAAGTGCTTTTAGAGTGAATAGTTTGGTGTTTAGATATATGAGATGTGTGTTTTGAATGATCTTCTGAGTTTTAGCACATGCACTCACTAACAAAGTGGCACTGATTTGCCTGCACTAAGTAAATTCCTATAGGAGTCACATTCATTTTGTCTCCTTTCTTTTTTTCATCTAAACATGGCCACACAATGAAATGCCAGGAGAGATAGAGGCAGCCTAAAACTCAATAGATTTAGAAATAAATATTGTGGCATGAAGAAGGATTGTATTCTTCTGCTTGCTGAGCACTTGTGCCTGCCAGTTTTATGTGAGCTACTGTAGCTCACTGGTAAATGTTAGGTACCCTGTCTCTGCCACATCCTTGGTGGCTCCAGCATTATTGCATCTTCTAACCCAAAACTGGGGCTTTGAAGTGCAAAGTAGCTTTACATTACAGGTGATTTTTCTCCATTCCTGGATTGCCAAGCAAATAATGACTGCTACATTTTCTAGGTACTCTTTTTGGGCAAAATTCACTGTGTTGCAGAAAAAAATAATAATAATTTCAGACTGCACTGTGTCTTGTTCAGTGGTGTTTCCAGCAGTGTGTCCTTGCCAAAGGAATTTCTCTCCCTTTGAAGTTGCTGCTGTTAGAATCATGGAAAAAATTGATTAGAAAAAAGGACTTGTGTCTGACTTTGCCTATTCCAAGCCGTGCTCACAAATGGATCAATTTTAGGTCAGGCTGCTCAGAATCCTTTTGAGTCCTCCAGGGGTGAAGACTGTATAACCCCTCTGGGTGATCTGTACCAGTGCTTCACCTCTGTCATTCTGACATTTTTTTCTCCTCTTGCATGCCTTACATTCCTCTTACGTTCCTTATTCAGCTTGATTTTCTTTTTGCTTCTTGTCCTTTGCCTGGACACCTAGAAGGTGAGTCTGTCTCCATCTTCCCTGTTATTCCCCTTTCTAGGTAGTTAAGAACAGCTATTAGGTCACCCCTATGCTCCAATCTTTCAGGCTAACACAACACTGACCCCTTGGCCTATATTCATACTTTTTGTGCTCTAGATCTGTAAGCCTCTTGGTGGCCCTTCTCTGGATCTTCTTCAGTATCAGGAGCCTGAGGCCCCACACTTGGACACGGTGCTCCAGATGCCTCATGTACACCAAGCAGAGGGAAGGGTCACTTCCTTGACCTTCTGGCCACTCTCTGGCTAAAGCAGCCAGGTACATGGTTAACCTTTGCTGCTGCAAGGACGCACTGCTGACTCACATTCAGCTTGTCCTCCACCAGCACTCATGCCCCAACCAGCTCCACCAGCATAGCTGGAAAGTCTTGAGCAGTTCCTTGGGAGACTACATCCTTCTTCCTTCAGTTGGCAGATGCAGTCAAACCAGAGGAAGAAGGAAGGGAATTTGCAGATGCTTCCTTTACAACACCCCCTTTTTCTTTCTACCTGATTTCAGTGTTTTGCCTTGAAAGCCCAGCTCTTGGGCACATGCTTCAAAGCCTGAACCTCTTCCCAGCTTCAGGAGGGCAGGAAAACAATTGTATGGTTAGGGTAAGTGGAGAGTGGGACTACTGCAAGTTGAAACACTGAACTCAAAACTTCCCTTTCTCTTTGGGCTGAGGAGGTGGGTGCTGGCTAGTTTTCAGCTGATCTGTATCTGATAGGTGCAGGAAATGCCTGGGGCACAACTGTGGGCGCTAATCAACAGCATTAAAAAAATAAACATAAGCAAAGATCTATTAAATCCTGTTCTTTTATTGTATATAAATATGGTGTTGAAAAATACAATAGGGAAAACAATCCCTAAGTTCACAAGTCTTTCTGATTTTATTTATACTTGTAAGGAATGCATGGTGATACAGTGCTGTAGCTGAATCAAATTTCTATTAATTTATGAAAATGGGAATGCAATCTTTTGACAGACAAATTGTTCCAAGTGTTTTTGAGCAATATATATATATTTTTTTAAGTGGAACAAATGTAATTGTTTACAGAGCAGTATTGGCTGTGGAGTACTTGTAGTACACTTTCAGGATCAATAGCAGCGGGCGGGTAATGCATTAGTTGTGCTTCACCTTTCTGAATATTAAGATTTTACATTCTGCCTTCTGAGCTCTTAAATGAGAACTCCCTTGGCAGTTCTCCCTTGCTGAGCCCTCAGCCGCCACAGACACATGGTGCAGGTGGGCAGTGTAGCATCTGCAGTTCCAGCTTCTCAGTCAGAGAGGCCTGAGTGCAATAATTGTATATATATTCCTCCTACCATAGTAATAGTTGGAATTACACCTGGAAATCTGCTTCATGTACATTACTGAGCCTGACAGGAAAGTAAAAGTGTGAATAAAACCACACCAAGATTTATGCCCTTCAGTTGGTCGCAGTAACTGTTGTAACCAGGCTCCTCTAGTCCAGATCCCAGTCTGGATTTTAACATAGTTTTCATCCTGACTCTGCTCTTTAAAACAAATTAACAGTGTTTTTTTCCTTCTTTAGGTCTGTTGACACAAGTCATAATTTGTTATACATTTTGGAAATGTAGATTTACAAATCTCCAATATTTGGTCTACATTTTGGAAATGCAGTGGCATTTTGGAAATATAATCAAATTATGGAAGATGTTTTTCACTGAGCTTAAAGCAAATGAGCAGAATTTCTGATAATACTTCGCATTTGCTTTAGTTCTTACTGATAAAATGGAGTAATGTTTAGAAAGTTTGACTGCAGTAGCGTTTCTGAAATTTGACAGCGTTATAGAACTAGTCGTGGTTCAAACTGAAATGTGCAAACCTAGCAATCTAAAACTAGGGTTCTAAATTCATATTTAGGTTTTCAGTTAAGAACTGACACATTTACCTGCCGTTGAATTCAGTAGAATTCAAAAAATGGTGTGGAAAGACAGTTTACCCTTGGCTACACTTGAAGTTAAACTGAGTTCAGCACCATCTGTAACTGCTTTATCAGCAGTGGGTAAATTTGCTGGAGTAGACAAAGCTTCTGAGTTTCTGGGTTTTTTGCTCAATAGGAAGCAAATTTATGAACTTTTTTTCATGTTTGAGTGTTATAACTAAATCTATTTATTTCTGTCTCCCAGATGTTTTTTGGAAGCCAGGAAAGATTTAGCAGTCTTAGCAAAAAAAACAATGATCATTTTGGAAACATTTCACAATCCCCTTTCCGTGTCAAGATTTTGTGCTGCACAGAAATAAATTAAGTAGTGTTTTGGAGCCCCACGCATCCACTGTCCAGCTGTTGCAGATTTAATGATGAACTGCAGTTCATGTTTTTGGATAGAGAGGGACATTGCAAGTTTCTGGCTGGGCTCTGTGAGGTGAAGGTACTCAGAAAGGATGGGCAGGGTCCCTTTGCTGCTCCCTCCCATCTGAAAGCGAACAGTAGGAGCTGATGGTTGCCTCTCACACCTTCACTGCGATCTCCTCCTGTTTGCATCAGTGGCATTATGCCCAAGAGTGCTCAGTGGTTCAGCGGGGCATCTGTGATTCCCCTGCTGTCAGCTGGACAAAAGAAAGCGTGCAGAGCGCTGTCCCCATGCCTTGTGTTTGGGGCTGACCCCGGGGTAACATCTCGATGTGTAACAGATGGGCTGCACTGTGGCAGCGTGGACTTTGTTTGATACATAATTTTTCTTCCATTTGTTTGCACTTGTTTGGGAGGAATCAGTTTTTGCCTTGACTACAGTTTTTCTCCAAGAAAACTTCTTTACTACTTTCTTTCTTGCCATTTTCATTTGCTCTATGGTGTCTTGGGGTGATAAGTGATAATTTTCTCTCCTTTGGGCTTTTGATTCGAGCTTTTCTTGTACTGCCTGTGTTTTGCTCGCGGTTGTGGCAATAAAGATACACATGGCTTGGGCTGAGGTCTTGCCTCGCTCAATTTACCAGCTCTTGCTACTTAAATAGCCAGGATGCCCTTATCTAATACCATCTTTCTTCACAGTGGCTTTCCCTGAGGATCTGCTGTTTGTTTTTCTTTCAAGTCCTCAAACTGAACAGCATTGTGCCTCAGAAAGTATAAGCTGTTCCTATATCTTTAACCAGGTGTACTTATCTGGAATTAAAATAAAACCAGACATTTGTTCAAAGGTTAGCTGCTGTGATTATCAATCAGCCTCCTGGTTGCCATTGCTAAGACAATCAGAGACTTCTGCCTTTTGGGGGGTAACTAATTAATAAGATTGCTTATATCAGAGTATGTTGTCTTATCCAACAGTGAATATTTGAAAGCAAGTAGAAATGTAAAAATAAAGAAGTCTTGAAAAACAACTGTTCAGGCTTATGCCTTGTGGAGACTTGATTGATGTTAATAATTAAAATAATTTGTCAGTTTTGATAATGAGAATCTTTAATCCCAAATCTTGTATTCCTTTGAAATAGCAGTCAGCAGGATACTTTCCATATAATGTACTTTGGGAATTCAGCCCTCACAGGTAATAAATTATTTCAGTATTACATTACAAACTGCAGTTTTGAAAAAAACACCACCAAACCCATACGTTTACAAGTTTCTTAGGAAAAGAAAATTATATACAATATTTGGGAAGGGTTTTGATGTGTTTGAATTGAAGACATACTGGTCCCCGTAGCGTAACTGGAGATAAATTACAAAGCTATACAAAAATTTCTGCTCTTGCATTGCCATTGCCACTGCCATAGCAGAAAAAATTGTGGGTCCATGAAGACTCAGGTTTCTTTAGCCAATAGCACGTGGTCATGGCTGTTTCCCACCCACAGTAGGGCCTGTGAGATAAAACACTCCAGTGCTGCAGAGGGGTATTCAGCCAAAGGAAAAGCAGCGCATTCCCCTTGCTCTGTCCACTGGGTTGATGTCCTCCAGTTGCCATACATAGGCAATTAAGGATATATACAAATGCTTCTAACATGGAGCATCTTTTTCAGGTTTTTTTTTTCCAGCTTATTCATAAAGGAAAGCTGCACTTGCAAGTCAATTACACATCATAATACTGCCAGCTGCTACAGTGATTTTCAAGGCTGGGATCTCTTGCTGGCAGCTTATTTTTCAGTCCTGTTGCTCCAGGTCGTGGAGAGAGGTGCTGCCACCTCCCCTCCCTTGGGAAGATCAGGGGACAACCTTGCTTTAGCACATTTACCTTTGGCTGTGCTTTCAGGAGTGTTGCACGTGGCAGTGTTTTCCAGCAAACTGGAAGTAGTGCTGCTTCCAAGGGATCTCTCAGGTGTGTTGTATAAGGAAATTGCATTATTGCAGGCTTGACCTGAAAATCCCTCTGGAAACACAGTGAAGAGAGCCAAAAAGGAACGGCTCATCCTAAGTCTAGTGAAGGCAAGAACGAGGAGTTCTCCGCTGGCTTGTTATCACCCCATTACTTAGGAAAACAAAAATACTGATTTGGGTAGAGGAAGTAACCGTTCTGTGTCACCTGATAAGCCATTTACAAAACTTCTCAACATGAAGTAAATTTGATCTTGAAGTATTATTTCGAACTTACAATGGAAATATTTGGTTTAGAAAATTTTGAAGCTAAATCTGTTCATAACATTTTTTTATAAAATTGATTTGATAAACCACCATAAATTTATTAATTATTTTGATAAAATAAAATCTGGTTTTTTATTGAATAAAAATTAAAATATAACAGAAAAAATTGCCTTGGCCTATGAAACCATAAGCTGTTCTATCTTCAGTTTTTATAATTATACTTGTAAAGGTATAAAATAGGTAATCATGTAAAAAAGGAAATCATTAAAATTTCTTGACTGTAGATACATTAAAACCACCAAAACACTGATATTGTGGAAGTGCTACAGAGCCACACTCTACAAAAGCTTTTAATATCTTCAGATTATTTTAGTTTTACTTTTGAATCAGAACTGCCTTCCTGCCACTTTCCAATGTGTAAAAATTTAACATTTGCTGTATCATCTCTTCTCTGCCTATGTCCTAATTGCTTGTCAGGCAGGCAGAAAGTTGTCTCTCTGAAGTACTGTCCTCTTCATGACAGACAGCAACATTTCCATAGGATCTGCCAAAGATGAGATTATGCTGTAATTTCCCCAAACAGCTGTGTCTGCTTCGTTATGAATAGAAGCTGTTGGGGACTGTATCCAAATCTTAGTTCTCACCCTTCCAAATCACATTAACAAAATTATCACATGCCTGGGTGAGCACTTTTCCACCACTTTTAATTAATTCCAATTGTATGTTACCCACTCCAAAAGGTTTATTGGCTTTTTTTTTTTTTAATATCCTAGTATCAGCTTTCAGCTTCTGTCACCATTAGAAACAGTTCTTCATGAAGATTTGGGCTTCTCAAGGAGATATTCCCACCTCCTTTCCATCCAGCACTGTATTTGTTTCATCTATGGGCTCAGCTCTTGGCAGCATGCAGCCGTGGCATTAGATGCAGTAGTATCTTGTCTCCCGGAGAAGGCCTCAGTGAGGCTCTGCCTGGTTTGCCAGTTCTCCCCAGTGGCATTTCTTGGGACAACTGCATATCTGGAGGCGTCTGTTCATGCCAGTTTTCTGTAGGAACTGTAAAAACTGCATCTGTTTCCCACCTCATACAAATATATCCCTCATCTGCTTTCATCTGTCTTCCCGCATCACTGCACTGGTCAGACAACAGGAGTGTTTTTCTCGTGGGTCAGGATTTCTTCCTTAGGGTCTTTTTCTGCAGGAATTTATCTGTGGGTGTTGTAATGCATCCAAGACTCTCATCCTTTGGATGTGTGCTACTTGTGCAGAGGGCAGCAGAACTGGAGTTTGTGCTCAGTCCTTGTCCAGGATGCTACAGGAGTTTAAGAACTTGGAGCTCTTGATCATGATAGCCTCTGAGGGAAATGGCTGGAGGCTTCTCACTTTGTGCTTTGAACTGAGTTGTGATCAGCAGTCATAGCTGCCTTCTGTGAGGATAAACACCCCATCACACCTCCTGACTCCTCTCTGAATCATTGCCAAGTGGGCTGGTGTGCAGGTCTCAACATGTACACCGGAATCGTCGAGTGGTTTGGGTTGAAAAGGGCCCTAAAGGTTTCTAGTTTCAACTCCCTGCCATGAGAAGGAACACTTTCCACTAAACCAGGTTGTTCAAAGCCCCATCCAACCTGGTCTTGCACACTTCCAGGGATGAAGCATCCACAGCTTCTCTGGGCAACCTGTTCCAGTGCCTCAGCACCCTCACAGTAAAGAATTTCTTTCTAATATCTGACCTAAATCTCTCTTCTATTGGTTTAAAACTATTTCCCCTTGTTCTATAAATATCTGCTCATGTAAAAAGTCATTCTCCCTCCTTTTTATAAGCTCCCTTCAAGTACTGAAAGGTTACTATTAGGTCTACCTGGAACCCTCTCTTCTCCAGCTGAACAACCTGCCGGTCTAATTCTGTTTCTTGAGCAGCATGACCCACTACCCCATTGGGTTGAGAGCATTTACCTTCCAGGAGTGGGCAGTCGATGGGGGATGCTGGCCCATGGCTGACCTTTTGCAAGCTACCAACTCTGCCCCAGCAATTTACAAACCCATTGCCTTTTTGTTTGTTTTGTTTTGTGGGGATTTTTTTGGGTTTTTTTGGGGTTTGTTTTGTTTTTTGTTTTTTTTTTCTAAGGTAGTGGCGAGGCATGGGTTCAGTGGCGGATGCTTCATGAAGTGTTCAGGTGCTTCTCATACACATTGTACTGAAAGAGCAATCAGCCTAAGATGTGCACAGTGTTACCAGAACACCCATGTTTTTAGTGTAAATATTGCTGATTTTAGACTTGTTGTAAATATTCTGATTTTAGACTTTCATGGCTGGGATGAGTAAACAGCTGTAACAGCCTGCATTGGGAAATGTTTATAGAGGAAACAAAATTTTCAACACGTTTCAGGTTTTATTTCTTTATTTCCATTTTTATTTGTCCATGTGTTTTGATAATTCCTTTGCATATCTCATAGTTATTGCTGTTCTATTTTTGTGGCAAATTGAAAACAGAACAACCAACCAAGAGTTTGGAATTCTTCACCATTTTTCTTTTATTCAGTGCCTACTGAGGATAACAATATTTCTACACTTGTTTAACCAAAAAAAGCACTGCTATTACTATCCAGAAGCAAGCTGCTGCTTTCTTTTTCCAGACAGTTTTATTTTACAAACTTGAGCTCTGGTGATGCAGTCGCCGCTGCATGTCCTGGGGCAAAAATCATCAGCTCAGCTTCTCCTTCTCCCTAATGTCTCCAGAGGTTAGGGTGAGGCCTGCTGGCCAAATGTAACTTGGAGTGTAGTGGAGGAACTGCAATATCAGATGGGAAGAAACTCTTTCCTAGGCTTCTTTCTTAGATCATCATTAAATGGGCTCAGGTTTAAAATAGAGTCTTGTAAGAGATAGACATCTTAGAAGGAAACTGATACTGGAGTTAAACAAGTATTTAATTCTGTTTCTGGCTCCTTGAACTTTTCTTCTCCCTGCAGGATTCATAGCTAACCACAGTCTGGTGGATATAATTTTGTTCTACTGTCTAGCATGTTCACATCACTTTGTAAAGGGTTTTTTTTTCACAAATACAGTTATTGCATCCTGCCAAGATGCTGTGACATGGAGAGCTATGGCTTCATTTTCTACTCTCAGTGATTCAGAGGGGATACTTTTACATTTTACAGTATGAATAAAGTTTTATCCATATAAATGCTTACATATACCAAGTCCAGTCTTTGAGATTGCAGACATGTTTCTTGTCCAGAGTCCCCAGTGATATGCTGCTAAGTGATGTAGTGTTGTATTTGTTGGGCTTGAGTCTTCTCTTACCCCCTTCTCCTGTGCTGAGGAGGGCATCTGAAGAGTTAGGAGCTTCATATCCCTCTCATCTCAGAGCATTCCTGCACAGCAGGGAGTGACTTCAGATGTGTGTATGTCAGCCAACATCAGTCAAGAGAGGTGAGTAATAAAAAATAGAGGAAGAGCCAGCAGAACCCAGACACAGCTGAATCTTTTCATCTCACTGACTCCAAAGAGCATAGTGAAGTTGAGCCTGGACAGTGCCATTTAAAATAAACTATCCTGCAGAAAATCCAAGCCAAAGCTTCTTAAATAGCAGCTATTTACAGAAGAATGATCAAATCTAAGGTCCCAAATGTAACACAAAACCATGTATCTTACTTCCAAATGGGCCTATCACTATATGTTAATGTTCAACACGTTAACGGAACCAAGCTCCAAAGTTTGTATTCCTTAATAGGAAAAGTGGATTAATAAGGTATTAATTGACATAGATGGTTGATTATATTTTTCTATTAATTTAGTAGGAGTTCCATGCTATTGGTATATTCTATAGCAGAATGGAGTCTTGTATTATTTAGAATCATAGAGTCATTATTCTGTGTAGTCATTGTAATGACAGCTGTAATACATGTTAGAAAGCTAAGCAGGCAATATTCTGCCAAAAAAGAAAATATCTTTGGGTAATTGTATGGATGTTAATTGTGAGACTGTAGTGGATTCTTCCTATCTGTGACTTCTGTAATCTGAGACTGGATGTCACAAGGAGAGATGAAATCAGAATGTCGGGTGCACAGAGTCCATCATGATAGGTGTTAGCACAAACCACCTTTCCAGAGTGCCTGTCCCTTCTCACTGGATCTGGAGGAAGCACAGGGTCAATGTTAACTGCCTGAGATGAATCTCTGCCTAGACAGTATTTTATTGTCCCTTGCCTTAAATTCCGTGTCTCTGGCCAGCATTGGCAGCTTTAAGGGGTTAATTTCGACTGGCAGTGTACTGAGGTTGCAGTGCCCTGTGTTTGAGAGGGGACAGGCCTTTCCTGACCCTCATATTAATAAATTTGTGGTAGCAACATTAAGCCAAAGTGCTTGATCTGGTCTCTGAAGCACACCAGCATGGCCTCTCTGCATACTGTGTGTGCAGATGCTTTTGATAAACACAGGGACCCAGACTTGCACCCATATACTGGAGACAGAGCACTGGACTTTATCAGCACTTCTAATTAGTGCCCCCATGAGTCCCTGGCTAGAAAATGAGCACTGCTGGGAGTATCACCAGTGCTTTGAATTCCACATTCTGGGAACTGTGGAGCATGTTCCAATTTCCAGTGTCCGTATTTCTTTATGATAAAGGGTATGAACACCTAGGATACAAGAAATATCTCTGAGAGTGAATTTAGGCATGGAATAGACAGAAATCTCACATTCCTCTTGTTGGAGGTGTTAGAGGACAAATCTGGGCTCCCAAAGCCACACATGTGAGGGAGCCAAAAGGAGATGCACTATATTGGGACTGATGTATAATCCTCTATATTTAAAAATACACACATTCATCTGTCTCAGAAAAAATACATTTTTTCTTTGCAGGCCTCCAACCATAGCTTTTGCTTTCTTAGAATCTATAGATCTGGCTCAGAAATGTCAAAGGGAATGGGATGTCAGCACAAGAATGGCAGTGATTTCTACAAGGAGAGAAACCCATGAACAGCTTCTATGGACCTGGAAATTTATTATTTATGGCTAATCTGTACAGTGATGCTTTAAATGCTTCAGTAGCCACTTTTGGTGTAATAATTGTTGAAGCAATATGAAAATATTTAGACCTTCAAGACTGGACCCCACCCTCACCTGGCTATTGTTGCCTATTTCGAGTTGTAAACCTATGTGTCTGAAAAACAGTAGCAACCACTCTTCTAACCAGGCCAGTTTTTGCTGTGTAACTTCTCAAGTCAGAGATCTGTGCTACGCTAAGAATCTTTGCTGGGAGCAAAGATCTAATTGAAACAGCATTTAAAATGTTTGAAAACATTCTGTCCTGGGGTTGTACCTGGGAGTGCTGTTGATTTTAACTTTGATTTAGTTAGCATGGTTCCTGACATCAGTGTAATGTTGTCTGTTTGGGTTTTTTGTTTTATTTGTGTTTGGGTTTTTTTTTCCCTGTAGGTTGGCTGGATTAACTGGCTCTCATTCAGAGGGAACTTGGCAGATCTATTTTGCTTTTGTTGAACCTCTCTACAGCACGTCATAAAGATTTCCTAGGTCCAGAAGCTGCAGAAAAGACAACTGAGCAGCAGAAAAATGTGACTCTGAGAAGAGACTTCAAGCCTTCTGATGATGAATTTTCTACTGATCAGTTCTAATGTAAATATATAACTGCAGCATGCATATAAGTTAACCTGATAGGGAAAAACACCTTCACATTAATTAGAACTGTGAAAAAAAAGCAGTCACCTGAAGCTTCAAAATGAGTGCTCCACTAATTCCAAACAAGTCATGTTATTCCCAGCTTCAGGACAACCGCAGTGAAATAAGAAACAATAATGAAAGCATAGTGAATGTTGGGGATAC
The DNA here is from genome assembly GCA_013397795.1 of Orthonyx spaldingii. Taxonomy (NCBI): domain Eukaryota; kingdom Metazoa; phylum Chordata; class Aves; order Passeriformes; family Orthonychidae; genus Orthonyx; species Orthonyx spaldingii. The sequence goes on along the minus strand of VZTJ01002354.1, from coordinate 303,529 downwards.
CAATGCCAACCAAATTGTAACAAAAGTTAGAGCCACTGACGGGGATGTTAAGAAACATGATTTGACAGATGATAGTGGGAATATATACTCTGGAGGAACAGAGAAAGTTACTCATCAGCCTGCAGAGCAGAATAAACTTCTGACCTTCAGAGACTCTCGGACCTGTCACACCAGTGTACCGGAAAGCAAGCTGCCCTCCACCACAAGCAGGGAAATGGGAAAAGATTGTAGGACCAGCGAAGCTAAGGATATATCAAGGCATATCAGGATTAGCCGAGGACAAAGCCTGTCCAATTTAAAAAGTAGCACAAATGATGCCAGCCTAGAGGTTGTCTCCAAAGGTGATGTTGACTTTACCCAGAACTTTTCTAAGGGAAAAATGTCCAGGACTGTGGAGGTGGAAAGAATAAAAAGGCTTTCTTTGGGAAGACCAAGTAAATTCTCTCCTCAGCCTGAAACATTTGCAAAAGACTGTGTTGGTCGCGTGTCGTGTAAACGTCTGCTTTCTGCATCATTGGACTCCATTGACAGGTCTCACCACTTGGTAGGAAGTACAGAGAAATCACAAAAAACATCCACGGATCATTTTCTTGGGATGGTGTTTCGTCCACTTGACAATACCTCAGAGGAAAATACTGTATTTTGTTCCAAACCATCTACCTCAGGGAACAAGAAAACAACTAAAACAGAAAATGTGCTAAATGTTAGCATTGAAAGCACACTGCATACTTCTCATTCTCAACATTCAGCTGTTAAGCTCAATGAGATTGCTAGTAAATCAGAAGCACAATTAGGTCAGGGTGATAAAAGTAAAAAACTGGAGCTTAAGACTGCACCATCTCTACAATATAAAAATGTGTGTCCACAAAAGATAGAGAGGATTATGCTGGTAGAGTTCCTGGGGTGTCCAAGAGCTGAAAATACAGCAGTGCAGGAACAGAAAAGCTCTGGGTCTGACACGTCAAAATTTCAAGTATCCCATTTTCATGACACCTGTAATAAAGTAGAGGACCCATTGTCGAGCCAGGTGGTAACTCATTCTGATGATAAATTGCAAAGTGATAACATCACCGTCAGTGGGGAAAGGAGAGGAAGCAGTGATGGTGACAGCAGGGCAACCAGCCAGGCTGGTGAGGAGTATTTTACTGATGAAGAAATGGAAACAATATTTCCACTCACCTGCAGTGGTAAATCCAGCGTCAAAGTGACACCTAGAAAAAACAAAAATTTGCGTGAAGTTGACACAGGTTGTGCTGAAACAGTTAGTGAACAGATATCTCCTATACGTAATATTGATTCACCTGACAGCAAACCCTTGAAAGGTAATGAGAATGAACTGATGCTAGTCAAAGAAAGCACTGAGGATGCTGTTGTGCCTGCTTCTGATCCCTCAGATCATCACAGAGCGCACAGTGCAGAGACAGTGTCAGATCAACAACCTGACAGTCACAGCAGTGATGTGGAAACCTCAAATGTTTCAGTTTCAAGTAAAGAAACAGCTAATGTACAGAAACATCCTCCAGAGGAAGCACCAGAGAGCTGTAACATTCCAACAAAGGCTGATGTCTTTTTATGTGTCCCAACTCCCGTGCGCCCGGTGGCAACGCCAGATATTAATGATCAGCCCATGCTATCAAACAGTAATTTGAAGGACCTTTATGCACTCCATGATGACAAACTGTCACCCTCCTCCGTCCTACCTCCCATTGACAGCACACAGTTGTTAAACATATCCCCTAAAGTGCCTATCAAGACTGCTTGCAGCAGCGCCATCCCAAAACCTATCCTGGTCCACCCCAAGGGCTCCCTCACAGATAAGGCCGACATGGACAGCGACTGCACTGAAAAGCTAGAAGAAGGCGTTGAGATGAAACCTGCCATACCCCGGCCCAAACCTGTGAGACCTAAAATCATCACATACATTAGGAGAAACCCTCGTTCTATAGAGCAGCTCGACCCTTTGTTCGCGCCGGCAGGGCTGCCCTTCGACGGCTCCGCGTGCAGCATGCCCATCTCTGCAGAACAGAAGGCATCCAGCGCAGGGGAGGCGAAGCCCACCAGCATCCTATATGACAAATTTAAACCTGACCTGCAGAAGCCAAGGCTCTTTGGTTCTGGACTGGTGGTATCAGGAATTAGGCCCCCAGGTCATCACTTCAATCCAATGAGCGAGAAGTTTCTGCAGGAGGTAAGTTTCATCAGTTTAGACAGCTGCTTTTGTGTGCCAAGTGGTGATCATTTGCTTATTTGTTGCTGCCAGAAGTTAGTTCTCAAACCTCAAATAAGAAATAAATCCTAAGACAATGTGTGATCATTAGAAACAAACTTACTTAACTGTTTCTGGCACTGACCCTGTTGTGATATCTTAGTTGTGACTGGAAGTTGTCACTGTGTTCTTCCAGTATTTTCCAACAAATTGGTCACCTGCTAGTATTATAAATAGGGATGTTTAGAAAGAAAAAGACATGCTGAATTGAATACATTAAATTTTTTTTTGCTTCCCAATGAATAGCTTTGGGAAATGATTGTAATTTGCCTACAGAGACTTTTCGTTCCTAATGGGAAAGTTGGCAGGTTTTTGTAGACAGAGCACTAGAGGTCTAAACTAATTCCATTTTGTTTAGCTGTATTGAAACCCAGGGACTATCAGAGCTCTTTTTGGATTATACATATCATACAAAAGAAGATTTACTTTTGACTAATTTTAATACTGTTTGTTACACTGACCTGCACCTCAAATAAGATTTCTTCTTTCCCCCGGAAAGCCATCCTGAGCAGCCAAAATGTGATGGAAATCCCTCTGGATGCCTCTGGCTCCAGATATCTCATTGTGTTTCTGCCTTGCTAAGCTAGGCAGGAGCCTTGGTTTTCTGAAATCCCTGCTGGGAGGTGAGCACAGTGGAGGAAGGGTGAGCTTGCTTGGTAGGCGGAGAAAAGACAGGGAAGAGAAAGCTGTATTCACATCTGTCATGTGCTCTTGCATCCCATGCTTGGGACCTGTGGTAGTTCAACAACCAAGCTTTTCATATAAACAGTGCAGATAACCCAAGTGATTTTATTTGAATGAGTCTTTAAAAAAAAGGGCTATGTTTTTTTGCTCTGTGTCTTGTGGTGTCATTAAGGCTATTTTACTGCCTACCTCATTCTACACACCATAAGGATCCAATGAACAGCATTAAAATAACAAATTTAGTGACAGTGTTGGCAGTCAAAAGCTGGCAAATACCCAAATTAAGATATACTGTGTATGAGTGTGGATTGACCCTTATGGCATATTAACCAAAAACCTGCAAAGTTAGCAAGGATTATAGTTATTTCTCATCACAAACACAGAAAGAACAGTGCCTGCTCTCCTTTTTCCTCTAACTTCAGTTTCCAGCTCTGTCCCTTATATCTTGTGTCCAGAGAATGAATTACTAAAGTTGTTGGGAGCTTGTCTATTCCAGCCATCATCAGTATATCTTCACAATCGCTTTGTAAGGTGAGGGGAAATGACTAGGTTATTACTGTTTAATGCATGGCGATGGAAATGAAAGCCAAAATGACCCAGACTGTGCACTGACTGTTTGACTGTTTTTAGGGTGACATGACCCTCTGAAGACCACAGGTGTCTATGACAGTTGGGGTTCAGATAATCAGGCAGGATCAGCAGACACATCTGTGAACAAAGGACAGATTTTTGTGCATTGCTGAGGACTGTTTTTTGCACGAGAAGGACTCAGGCTGTGGCAAGTCTGCAGCATGGTTTTCTCTAGACTAGGGTTAGAAATAGGACAGTTATGGGCTGGAGAAGATTCAAAGCATCTTTCCCTATTCCTCCAAGAAATATGATTTTTGGTGGGCATTTCAACGAGGGAAAATCTGAACCCAAGCCAGCTGCTTCTTCAGAGAAGCTGGATTGACTGGAGAAGGGGCTGAGAAGAAAGAGTCAAACTGTGGTTTGCATTAGGAGTTTGCATTAGCCCAGGAGTCAGGAGCTGATAGCAGAAAGTGGGATTTGCTTTCTTGGACTGCCACCCTAAAAACAATAACCTGGCTGTCCTGCCAGCTGGAAGAATACAAAGGGGCCTGATTTGGCTCAGTATGGATCAAGAGAAAGGAAATTGATCAATCCATGGAGGTGAACAGATGCTTAGAAGAGCAACTGTGCACAGTATGGGTTCATAGCAGATGAGTTATTTTGTAATCCAAAAGAAACCAATTAGGATGTATTGAGATAGATCAAAATCCCTGTGCTGAAGGGAGAGTACTGAAGACTCAGAGGTTCTGGAGACAAGGAGACTCTGGGACAATGGCCACTCTCCTGCTGAGAGAAAAAAATCCCAGACTGACCAATTTCTTACATCCAGTTTGGTCTTTGAAAAGCTTTGATTAGCATTTTGTAGCTCCTTATATAGCTATGATAGTGTTAATAGCTGTTAATAGTCAAACCTGTAATCTCTAAGCATCATTCAGCTAAGTGGTAGGAACAATCCAATATCCCTCTGAGTGCCAGGAGCTAGAAGAAGTAGGAAGGTGCCATTTTATACAGGAGACTCCAAGAAAAGGCCTGGAGAACTCTATGAAAAAGCCTCGGGGGCTGCCTTTGTGCAGTGGGAAGCCTGCAGGACTCCTTGAGCTGCCTGTGCCAAAGCCCTCTTAGGGCAGCTCAGACAAAGTTCCCAATTCCAGCATGAAGACCATCCTGCTGTGCTGAGGGGCTGGGTCCACAGCAGAATTAAGGCTGAATGGGCAGCCTTGCCTGTGGAACTGGCAGCTCCCCCAGTGCTTTTCTTTAGAAAATTGGCAGAACGTGTACATAGATCTTTCATGCCCACCTTCATCAAAAAAGGAAAACAAAAAAAAAGAGAAAACCTCTCAAGGGGAAAGGCAAAATACTTACGAAAAGTAGACCTTGTCCAGGGCAGGTCACTGCTGTCCACATCCTTCATCACAATGTGGGCTCCCCATCTCATCATGGACCTGACCCTCTCCTAGGCAACAGCAGTGGGTGTTTGTGGGCACTTTGTGCTCCCACTTGTCTCCATGGGAAGTTACAGGGCAAATCGTGGGATCCAATGATTGTAGCTGTCCTAGTGAACTGGACAGTGGAATGACATAGCCTCCAAGGCTCAGGCAAGGTTGTCTGTACTGCTGGGCTGAGAGAACGCTCCCCAGCTCAGGATCCAGCTCTGCCAGAATGTGCTCACCCAGAGGCTGCTCCCAAGCACCAGCATGGATCAACCTGGTCTGCAGAGTGAGAGTTTACCCCTACAGGTACAGTCTGTGCCCTGTCAGAGAGTGGTCACTGGCCACTTTGTTCACTATTTTATGGCTGCTGCCAAGAGCCTTGATCTGGTGGGGGTCTGTAAGGAGGTCTGCTCATCACCAGCTCTCCTGCCTGCCTCACCAAGACTGCGCCTGCCCCAGTCAACCACCTCTTTGGGTCTGTTCCCATCTTTGTGCTCCAGAGAGGATGGACTAAAATCTGTTGAAACAAAAAGCCTGCTGAGGTAAAAAGGAGTAGGGGACTTGTTTTATATATAGTCAATCCAAAAATTTCCCCCCTTAATCCTGTTATTTGAACTGCCTGAACTGATGTTGCCAACTCTTTTCCCAAAGATTTGCCTGAAGCAGGCACTTGACAAGCAAATTCTTCCTCTAGGCATTAATGTTTGATGATGTTATAAACAAAGTAACATGAAGGAAGGTGGTGGGCATCCATACCTGCTGGCCATGCTGCCAGCTCTGCTTGGGAATACCCAGCCTGTGGAAATTCCTGTATGCTCAAGGTATTTGTTGCAGACTTTCTAGCTCCTTCAAACAAATTTCTTAATGGGTGTATGGGGAATGAGCAGACAGCCCCACAGAAGAAAACTCTGGGCTGACCTTCTCAGTGGACAGGCTGCAACAGATCATTTCCCTAAGAGTCTTTCATACAAAAATCTAGTACAGGGTGCTAACAGGCATCATATTAATCCATATCTTTCTGAAGAGCTTTAAAATGGCAATAATTTTATACAATTCTATTGAGACCACTTGAATTTTACAGTTCATGAATTCACAGTTAAATAGAAAGGAAAAAATAATATATCTTCATCGCAAGTTCATGTCCTCCAAAACTGGGATCTTCAAAAAATGGTGTCTAATTCTTGACAGATATTTGGGCAAATTCAGTTGGACGTGATTATCTTAATCATTTTCCAACCTAAATGACTCTATTCTAAGTCCTTCTTACTTCTTTCAGCTTGAGAAGATATTTTATGCTTCTGATCGATTGTTTTTGTGTCCATGTTTGTTGCCCTTCTCTGTTACTCCTAGCATACTGTCAATAAAGAAAAAAAAAGTGGGGTGAGAGAAGATTTGAATAAACCAGCCCAGTTTATAAAAAATGCTTTTTTTCTATATTTAAAGATTTTCTCTTTTCTTTATACTGAAATACTTGGCATTGGTGTTTCACTTTCATTTCAATATGAAATGATAGTATGCATAGTGTAATCTGATAGAAATAAATTTATCAGGGAGAAAGAAGATAACTGAGTCTTATCCAGAAAAACAATCTCATATCTAGAAGTTGAAAGTAAGAAGCCAGACGTCTGCAGTCCAAGCCTACAGAATCATTCATATATATGGTAAAAAACTGTCTCCTAACTTGCAAAAATAGGTCATAGGAATATAATAAAAAAGGAAACAAAGATCTAATGGCAGGAAATCGGACTGCAAACAGAGGAAAAAATATAGGGCAAAATTATAAAGCTCAGTGTTTGTTGCATCTGCCCTCCTAGTTCCTGTGCAAAGGCCTCAAAGATTCTATATTTCATAGTTTAAGGCCAATCTTGTCTCTTAGCATATTAAAGATTTGCTAAATTAGGATTAAAGCTTTTGAAGGAGCTAGGATCAAAGCTTTTATAGCCAATGTTGAAGTGCATATTCTAATGCTTATAATTGCTAAATAGAAATTGATTTGGCATATTATATGCATCATAACTTACAGCAGAGTTAATTAATTGGCAGTTACATTTCTTCCTAGGTAGCCTGTGGCACTTTTTGATTAATTTTTAAACAAATTTAGTTCAGACTTCCTATTTCCTATGCTTTTTTTTTCCTTTTCCCATGGCCTAAATGGGATGACTGAAAAAATATTCATAGGTCCTTTCTATATTATGATGATATTGCATTTTATAAGAAAATTGTGAAGAAGTTGGACTCTACTCAGAAAAGCAAACAGTTCTTTGCAAATGTGAGAGATGAAAACTCTGCACTCTTGTCCTGAGTCACAGAGCAGCACAGAAAGGTGGGAGTCAGAGCCCAGACTGAGTGCACAAAGATGCAAGGGCTGAATCACAGAACCAGGTCATTCCTTGACTGCAAGTTCAGTGCTATGAACCAGTTTGCTGGAAATATTTCCAGCTTGGGACTTATTCTGCTGTGCTTACAGTAAATGTTCATTAAAATACTGAGAGATTTGTCACTCATTTTAACAAAGCAGCATCTGTTTGTGATAAATAGTAAATGTTTCACATTTTTTTCTCCAATTCACATGGGCAGATGTATTTTATAGCCCTGATTTGGAATATTCAACAGGCCTCTGAAAACATAAGTTAGAGAAATGTGCTCACTTCCACAACCAGGTCTCTTTTCAGGAACTAGAGGGGCACAGATTACAAGGAACATTATGCAGTAAGAATGTACTGGGGGTTCTTTTTTTCTCACAGAAATTATTTGGCAGTACAATTTCTCTGATGAAATGAACTTAAAATGCCTCTAGCTTTATTTTTAGCTATCTAAGTTAAAATGAACTTCTCCCAGAATTGTGTCCTGGTAAGAATATTTTAAATAACTTCTAATAAAAATTCCACTTACACACTCTCTTGGCACATTCTACCTCTGTAAGCAATATAACTTTTTGTGCCTTCATTTTCACTAATTGAAGGTCTTCCATTTGTCCATATTCTTTTGGGGAAGGCATCATTTCTTTTTTGGGGTGTAGTTGAATATTGAGAGTGTAATACACATATTTTTGAAAAGCAATTCATATAGTAAGACCATAACTTTTTGAAAGTTTGCAGTGCTCTGAAGACCAGATTTAGCTTTTATAAGCAATTTGGAGCTCCGTATTGTCTGGGTTTATTGATTTATTGCATAAACCAATATGTGTCAACGATTTTTCTGTAGGTTGGGGAAAGGCCTGCGAAAGATGAATTTTGCCCTCCGCCATACACTCACTATGAGGTGCCGCCGAGCTTTTATCGCTCTGCCATGATACTCAAGCCACAGTTAGGACTGGGTGCAGTGTCCAGGTTGCCATCTGCCAAGAACAGGATTCTCATTGCGAGTCAAAGATCCTCAGGTAGTTGTCTCCATCAGCAAGCAGAAATAACAAGTGCTCCCAGCCTCTACCATCCTGATGCTTCAGGTAACGTATGAACTTTCTTTCCTTTCCCTTTATTGTGGTCACCAATAAGATACCTTTTTTTTTTGAGACAGAAAAATCACAAAATGAGCAACATTTTGACCTGATACTACAAAGCTCCAACAGCACTCTTTGAGGTGTGTCTTTTTATCCTGCAGCCACGCCGACTAGGGAGTCTCGCACTTGTGCAAAGGTTGTTTAGCAGGTCATTGCCAAAGAAAGAGAAGTTTTCAATAATAATTCTCATTTTTCACCTTTTTATCTTCGTCCGCCTTGTAAATGACTGAAACATCCTTGGTTTTGTTCTGGAGAAGATAATGGGACATTTTTTTCTGTCTTGAAATCCCCACCCTTCAATCTTGATTTGTCATTCCCCACCATGTTGTGCTCTGAAAACCTGAGCAGTGTTCAAATAAAACCAGCAGAGAACTTGATTCTCTGAAGCCTGGCATAGACCTCTTTAGAGACAACACTTCTAGTAAATTTTTCTTCCCAGCTACTGCCCAGCTCAGCGTGACCCTGGACAGAATTACAGGGGAAGGAAAAGCACAGAAAGAGCTGGAAGGAGAAGTGTACAATGCCACAAGAAAGAGACAGTAATTACTTCTGCAGGACACTCCTTGGTAGCCTGGAAAAGAGTGGAGGTTTTAACAATGCACATTTAAACAGGGGCAAGTACAGAGACAACTGAAAATCAGTCATTGCCAGAGTGAAATGCAGCAGCTGTTTAACAGCCTAGAAGTCTGCAGAGATTTTTTAAAGTAGTCAGAAGGGGTAAAGTTAGTTAATGACTTAAGGTCATATGATCCCTCCTCTTGCCCCAGGATGGGATTCTTTCTGATGCTTGCTTATTTAACCTGTTCATGAAAAACTATTTATTAAAACCTTCAGTATGAGATCTTGGAGCCTCTGAAAGCAGGACTGCTCCAATGCATTATCTTTTTTCAAGTTAAGAGTGTTCCCTAGGATTTTGCCTAATCCCATTTGTTACAATTTGCTTCCTCTTTCATCTGGAGTGATTGTGGGGTCGTTTACTCTTTGCAGGTATTTGAAAACTATTACCATCTCTCCTCAGCATCCACTTCTCCATACTAAGAAGGAGGAGAAATTTAGAAAAATTTAGAATGGAAATGCACTTGACTTTATCCTGAGAGGACAGTCTCAGTCAATAATACAGGTTGACAGGATTTGGGGTTTATCAGAAAATCAAGGTTCTCTGTGCCTCTTGCCAGTATCCTTTACTATCTGACTCCGCATCTGGAGTTTATCTGTGTTGATGCCATTAGCAGAAACTGACCAAACTCAGCTGTATGTGACTTCTGAGACACCCCAAGATTGCAGGCTGGGTAGTAAATACCATTTCAGCCCCGTGACTTGAGTTCAGTCAGCATTAAACATGGGAATACAGGTGCAGATAGTAATTGGATCATAATTTCCATTTAAATGAAACTGCAAGAGGCTGTGAGTTCAGGATATGAGTAAGGAAAGCCCTTGTGTAACAGAAACAAGTTTAGGAGATAGATAGGAGAGAAAATGCAAACAGAAGCTATTACCAAATAAACGATCTTTTCTGATCCTCAGAAATGAACATTGCCTTCATTTTCATTCATCCATCACCCATCCATTATCTACATTATCCTGCATCATTGATGCTAGTAGCCATGACTTTTCCTTAGTCACTTTTAATCCATATGGGAGCTTGTCTTGTATGAATTCATTTACTGTCTTCCTATGTTATGTGGCATTTTAAAATCTAAACAGGATCAGCTTATCAGTTCCATTTTTTGTCTGTAATGCTGCATTTAAAAATGGCAGTGCATAAGAAGTACACATAAGTACATTGCAGTAGCTATTACTGTGATTCTATTCCACTAAAGTGGTATTTCTTAATGTTTTCATGTTTCTCAAAAGGGTTTTTTTGTTGTTATTTTTTAAATTTTTAGAAAAATATTTATTTTCTTATCACTGATTATTTTTTGGACCTTGTCTGCTTTGGAGGTCAAATTTAATTAATAGCTCTCCATAATTTCCTTCCTGCAACTGTTATTTTGCTCGTTTCTCTCTAGTCTATTGACACCTTGCTTTTTCAAAAAGGGTATTAAAGATAACTCATGGTAGTCCAATGATCTGTCTATCATCTCTTTCAGGATCCCAAAGTGTGTCTCATCTGGTCTTTGGGCTCTGACTGTTTTTATGGATTTTAAATTACACAAGACTTGTTCTGAAGAGGTTGTTAATATCTCTAGTTTTTCACTGTCCACCCCAGGACACATTGTTTTCACTTCTGGCATCTCATCTTCCATTTTCCTTGCAAGATGAAGAATGTGCTTAATTTTTCTGCAACACCTTATTCTATTACAAAGTACTTTTCATCACACTCTTTTGATTCAATACCTCCCTTTCTTTATCTTTCATGTACTTCTGATATCTTATGCTGGTTTCTTTACATTCATTTACTTTTGGTATTTTATTTCCCAATTATCCATTCAAGACTGGCTTATAATCATCTTTTCCTTGACCAAAGCCTTTTTCCTTGTATGCCTCAAATGACTTAATCTTCCTCTCAGCAATGTATAACTTCATAGGTCAGCTTACCAGACTTTTTGTCTTTAATACTTCCTTTTAAGAAGAATGAATTGTTCACTAAAGAGGCTGAGATGACAGAAGATAGGACAAGACTGTTATAGGATTGCAGAGGCATCAGAGAACTGGTTTCTGTGCCTGTATCCACAGCAGAGCAGAGATGCAGACCAGAGATGGGTTGCTGGTTGCCATGGAGGGAATGGATGGGACAGCAGCCCCTGGCATGCCAGAGCTGATGGTGTGTTAATTAGAGGGGCTCATAGTAGGGCCAGGCACCTTTTAACTGTCTATGTTAAGGTACCCAACACCATTTTCAACCACTTTCCCTTAATTTGGCGGTTAGTTACGGTATTATTTGCAGTATATTTGATCTGCATCATTGGTTTTGCTGCACTATTTGAAAAACAGGATTAAACACAGCTTTGATAAAGTCGTATTTGCAAACATGAGCAAATGACATGCATGAGCATATGGTCAGCACCCTGGATGCAGAGCCAGCAAGACTTGCTCATGGGTGTTGTGAGGTGTGAGAGCTTGGGTAGCTGCAGCAAAAGCAGCTAGGGACTAAGGGGTATTTTTCTCTCAAGGATACCAGGCCTGTCTTCAAGATTGCTAATCATCATCTCTTGCAGCTTGATCCTGAGCTTTTAATCCAGTTTCCAATCCTAGTGATATCAGTCCTGCCCTGAGGTAATGGAAACAGAAGGATCTAGATAGTTGCTGTCCCATGACAAAGTGTGAGGTACCACGGAGGCTTTTAAGCCGAAATCGCCATGGCACAGTATCGAGGAAAGCAGCAGTGCCTTGTAATGAGGATTTTATTCCCCTTTGCCTTACCATTCATAATGCAGCAGTCTGGTTAAGCAGCACTGATAAACTGAGTGGTTTGGCCCATGTATAATACTAATCCTCATAAAACTGACTCTGAACTAATTGATAATTAAATCCCTGAACTGCTGTGATGGACTGCAAGTATTATAAGTACATTAATGGTTTTGTTATTTTTACATTATGCCAAGTAGAAAGTAAAATAATGATGAGTGTTCCCTCAAGCGTGATCTCTAAGTGTGATGCTTAAAGTGTGGTTAGACCAGTGATCTTTCTTCATCAGTAGGATAGAGGACATGTGGTGGCATTGGCTGCAAATTCCTTGTTAAGCAGTGCTGCTCCTTAGGTGGCGCTTTGCTTCAGGTGGGTCAGACAAGCAGCCTGACTGTAAGAAAAAGGGTTCTACAAATTGGGTAAAATAGGAAGTCATTGAATCGTGATATAGATGCCATAGAGTTTCTGAAAGCTTAACATTTGTTTATTTTATGTTAATAGACTCTGCTCTTTCTGTGGGAAACTTGTAATTCAAAACAAGCATTGAAGGATACTGTGTCTATAACATGTAAAATATTAATATGTTTTCTTTGATTATAAAGGCTTTTTGAAGCAAGTGTGTTAGGATTTGCATTCATTAGCTGATTATTTTGATGGATTTAATGTTTGATTTTCAAAATATAACAGAGATCTCATCTTTAAAACTTCACTTTAATTACGCTCTACATTTTTCAGTAGTTTAGGGTATTTTTTTCTCAAAGAGTGAGTTAATGAAATGTTATTTCCTTATCACCTCTCTGTGTATTAAACTTTTCAGTCCCGAGGGTCTAGCTGCTCCTCTCATTTCTAAGCAAGTCAACTTTCATTAAAGATAGAATTTACCCATAAATCAGGACAGCAATATTTCTCATTACTTGGACAGACACAGATATATACATTTATTAGTGTCTTTGCATATGTATAATGTATTTCAACTCAAATCCCACAATATGTCTACAGCTTTCTCCCAGCAGGAAAGCTTTATTTTCATGTTTATTCTCAGGAATAAACAACCTAATAATGACCTATTAATTGAACATGTAAATGAGATTTGATGATAGAAAAGAGGTTTTGAAGTTACTTCTTGAAATGTTGCCTTACTGCTACTCCAGTTCTGCCTGTACTTGCAGTCTGAGGTACTTGGATTTGAACTGACAAGCTTCTTAACTGTTTAAGGAAAGAGGGGCAAGGGAATAGTTCAGAGGGGAAAATATTCTCTGTCCTCCACTAATCTGCAGAGTTTTCAGTTGGCATTCTTTGTTTTCTTTGAGAGAACAATTTGACTATTTCATTTAAAAAAAAATAAGTTTCAAAGGGACATACACACTACCTTACGAGTTTTTTTAAGGATATTGGCATCTTACTTGAGACATAGCCATCTGCCCCCTCTCTGCTCCAATTACTGCATCTTCAAGGAACTAAGCCCCATCATATAAGAAGGGTTGTCTATGTGACGGTTGTACCAAGCTGTCATTCATAGGAACAGCACCCTGTCTCCTTCCTGGTGAGAGCCAAGCATTGTCTCTGGCTGGGCATCCACAGCCCTTCTGAGCAGCCAGTGAGCAGCAGCTGGGCAGATGAGATGTAGCTCCAGTGTTCTGGCTGCTCTGGGCTCTCAGTGGAAAATGCAGTGAGTGAGACTCATGCATGGATGATTTCTGTGCTGCAAGGTTTGAGGGATGCTGCTGCTGTTCACATTAGCTGCCAAGTGAACATGGACATTTGCAGCTTGAACGAATTGTGGGATGACAAGGTCTTGGGGTGTTGAGAATGTGCTGACCAGCCTCGGTTTGCTTGGGAGCTGGGAAGGCACAGAGCAGTCTTTTGGTGCTTTTAAATCTGAATCATGAGGAGAGGAGCATTTACTACCATATGATGGTGGACTGACCCATCAGAAACTAATCAGTGTTCACCAGTGACAACTGTTTGGCCTTTGAAACTGAACTGTCCCAGTCTTGGCAGTATTTGGATGAGAGACCATGAGGACAGCTGGGCACAACCTGCTCACTACTGTTTAGGTGTAAATCATTAAAACCTCTGTTTTAAAACCCCTTTTCTCAGTTCTTTTTCAGAGAGAAGTAGTTGTGTCTATACGGGGAAACCACAAAGGTAGTGGCAACAGAATAGGTTTCTCACTTGTGTGATTTGTTTTTAATCTGCAAAGATACCAATATTTGGGTCAACTCTGAGCTGGGTCAGCTCAGCTTGTATTATCTCTGACTGATGCAGTGACATTGGAGGTAAGTTCTTTGCCCCAGGTTCCCCAATATGAAATGAGAATAGTGATGTTCAGAGCATCAGGAAGTGAGACAAAATGATATCTAATGATTAAAGTTTTAACAGTAACGGTGGTAAAAAAAAAAAAAAAAAAAAAAAAAAAAGAAAAAAAAAAAAGGAAAGCAAAGAAAACCCAAAAACCCTACCACCAGATAACAAAGACTTGCCAAGGATCCCTGAATTATGGAGTTTTGAAGTCTTGAACTGCCACTCTTTTTCATAAGAATGTATCTGTATAACTCATTTCTTTAAGTTTTCATTCATTTCAGCTAAAACATATTTCAAATTTCACAGAAAAGTTACATGAAAGTTGCTTCTTACCCGTGCATGAAGATGCAATTCTTGTGCAGTGGGTTTGTGTAAGAAGTGAAGTTCAGACTTCTATTAAGTCTCCCCAGGCACATCTAGTTTGTGTCAATCAGTCCCTACCTCAAAATGTTTTTATGTTTCTGGATGGGAACAGCTTGAAGTGTCATAGAAAATCACTTGTGTGTATTCAGATAACAATACTTAATTCTATAATTAGCTTCAGGCAGTGAGACAACTGGAAAGATTTTTAAGCTTATTTTGGCAGATTTTTGTTAAAATAAGAGCTGCTCATTAAAATAACTTTTGTTTTGAACTCCCAGACCTTGTTTGCAGGAGTACTTCTATACTTTTAAGAAACAGAAATAAAGAAGATGCATGAGAAAACTTGATGATATTTAGAACAGAAAAAACATACAATAGGCTGATGTCTCATGTATTTTAATGAGAAAGAAGACACAAAATTACTTAGCTTTAAGGATTTGAATGCATCCCTAATGAGGATAATGTCCTGCCCCCAGGTCCTCATGGTACAGAAGAACTGGATTACAAAGAAGAGAAGTGAAAAATAATTTAAGGATGATGATGAGTTCAGGATGCGAAATATTGTTAGTTCAGGGGGAATTTGAATTTAAGTCATAAACTAGAAACACACACAAAAGTGTGAGAAAAAATCACTGAAACCTCTGCCCAAGTCTGGAAGAATGACTGTGAAGAAAAGGTAAAGATGACTGGGCAGTTTGTCACCAAATTCCTTTTGGTTTTAAGGAAATTCTCCTTCTTCAGTGACACTCATGGTGCTTGGTCATGGACAGCAGAGAACAGTCAGTTTGGGGACTTGGTGTGGGCATCCCTGTGGTTGAGCTGAGAACCTGGGAGTCTCAGGTGAACCACACTGCCCTAGGGCATGCACATTTGAAATGTTTTTTTTTTTAGTAAAGCCATTTCTAACTTTATCCTACTGCCCCAATAGAATTTTCCCTATTTTGTTGCAGGAAGTCTGTCATTTTTATAGTTTGTTGCTGTAAAATGGAAATATCTCTCCCTCCACCACAATTTTCAGAGATTCTTAAGAAATCTCACCTTATGTAGTCCAGGAGCATTTTTTGGAAACCTATAACACCCACAAGAGACAGTTCCATACCTTCTGCTTGCTGCCAGTGATCTGGGCACGTTCCTTGCACCTGCAACTGCTTACCACGAGTACTTGTCTCAGCTTCACATCTGGAGGGTGCCTGGGCTTGGTCCTGTCACTGATGTGGCACATGGAACATTTTGCAGTGGGTAGGGAAGAAGTCTTGGCTTTGGAAGAAGTCTGGGTGCTTTGCAGATTGCGATAAACCAGCTGTAACAGAGCACTGTCAAAGCAGCGCCGCACAAGCTGGCAGTAAACTGATGGTGACCATCACTGCTTATCTCTTCTCTGTGCTAATGCACCTGCTCTGCCCTGCGCCTGCACCTGGAACCCAGGGCTACCTCTGAGCCCATCTTCGCAACATCCAAATGAAGCCAGATTCAGGATCATAGTCCAAAATTGCCTCTGTTGTTGTCAGAAAAGTGAGTGAGGATTTTAAGAGTCTTATTACTCGCTGTAGATATTTGTTATTTTCATTTGGGTAACTCTGCACAGCATGTACTCCTCTGGGCTGGCAAAGGTGCCAGTCAGACATCCACCTCCTTGAGTCCTAATAAAGGGCTCAACTCGGGAAAAGTGACTACTAAAAAGCATTTTTAAGAGCCTAGAATACATAAATTGCTTTATTCATTGAGCAAGGAGCATTTTTTTTGTGTCTTTACAGGAATGTGTTTTATAGGAGAACAAAACTCTTTTTAGCTTGGTGTTACACGTATTTCTATTTCAAAAGGAAAGGCTTAGTTACATTAAACAAAGCTTAGCATTAGTATTGTGATGAGGTACACAAGTATCTTTCAAAATCCCCATAATGTTTTTCTGCTCAAAGGAGTTAGTCTTGTTTTCTCTAAAGTCTTCTCAAAGTGAAATGCTTCATTAAAATTAATAAGGCTCTGACCTACATAGTTTACAAAAGAATTAAATACTGTAATAATATGACCGTATTCTTACTGTGAAGTTAATTTGTATTTTTCTTTATATTATGAATGTTCACTTTTTCCTTTGAAGTTTGTGTCAGGCTAGTGTACAAATAGTGTTCACTGAATAAGAATGGAAAAAGGGTGAGTTTGTGGCCTTTCCTGGAAGAATATGTTGATAGTTTTTAATGCTTTCTTATCTCCTATCCTATCCTATCCTATTGCTCCTGAGTTAACACTCTAGCATCAGTTTTTGGACAAGGTTGTTAATATTTTTTTTAAAAATAGGTATTTTTGCTGCTCAGGATTCCACAAGGAACAGGAATCTGGTATTCTCAAATCTGCGAAGAAAAGCTCTGTCCAAATTTATGCCCACTTGAGGTCTGGAGTCACTTGGTATCCAGACCTTCCATCCAAAAGCAAACTCTAATCTTTGGTCCTTGACCTTGAAGGCAAGACTGCCATCATCATGGACCTTTGGCCTGTGAAGGAAAAGAGGAACATTTGTGAACCTATGTTCTGGATTTGTCCAGAAAAGTTTGTCTGAGCAAGAGCAGCAGAATACAGGTTAGGACAGAAGCTGCAGACAGATGAGTGGTTAATAACCACAGGCAGACAGGATAGCTGAACTGCTGTTGTGGCCTAACTTCAGGTGTTATAAACCTGCTACTGGCAGCTGTCTGAGACTTGGTTGATGTCATTCACATGAGCTGGTGGCTTAGCAAGGGGAAGCCCACCAGTGGAAATGGCCAGTGATATGTTAAAAAAGTAGGACTTTACAGGTCATGTCCTTGTTCCCAGGCTTGGTGCAAGAAAAGGGCATTTTCTTTTAGTGGAATTTAAAAGAAAAACTTCAAAGAATTGTTTTCTTTGATGAAATACAAAGAAGTCCTGTGTCCTTGAAGAGGATTGTTGCTGGTCTACAAGAGTTCCAAAATTGGAGGTTATGCATAGTGTGTTTGTCTCTGCGAGTTTTTTTTTTCTAATTGGCACATAATAAATGTAAAATTAGAAAGTTATACAGCATTGAAGAAGATAACATTAAAAGAAATTTGCAGCGTTGAACTATGTTACTTTGCTGGAAGCTTGAGTTATGTCTCATGGGCATATTTTACCTCACTTGGCATATTTCACCTTTTAAAAATTACTGTGACCTGTAATTTTTCCACTAAACTTTGGCTTTTCTGTGCAGCAAAGAATAAGACATCAACACAGCTTGATCTGCCATCAAAACTTGTATTCAGTTTTAATGCTGCCTTTATGCTGCTGGGAGATACAGGTAATGGTCAATGTCTCTCAGTTTAGTTTGTTTAATCAAAATTTATTTCTTTTTTCTTTCAGTTGATCTTAAAAAAGGATCATGTCCAAGTGCTGCAAAATCAAATCTCCCTAAGCCCTGCCCGTCTGGACTTCGTCCCCCAGGTTATTCACGGTTGCCAGCAGCTAAGCTGGCCGCATTTGGTTTTGTCAGGAGCTCAAGTGTGTCCTCTGTCTCCAGCAACCAGTCAAATGACAGCACTCAGAGTGACCAGAGCAGGACAACTAACCGTAAGTCCCAAAAGTGTTCTTCTTTCTCCAGGGATGTTAAAGAGATGTGTTCCAGGATTGTCCAGACTGGAGTTCTATCTAATTTAGGGCTAACAAAATCTGTTCAGTACTCGCTAATTTCTTTTGTGCCACTGACTTTGGGTTTGTATCTTGATTTCCCAATGAAAATTTTAATAAACGTTATTAATAATGGTTGAATATTGATAAGAAATTATTACATTCTATCAACTATTTAAAATATTAATAATAACAGATGAATAGGGGCTGAATGTGAAGGGGTTGTTTTCCCTGCAACAGAGAAAATCCTATGAAGAGTGAACCTGTGGCATTCTTTCTTGTATTTTGTTTTTACCTGGAATGTCCCTTCTTACAAGCTGAAATAGTAAATATAGACAGTGAACTCTGTTTGGTAAGTAAATGGCAGCTAATGCAGAACCATTTAGGACCAATATTATCTAAGATGAGTGATACAGTCTTTCTTATCTACTTTTCTACTGCTTCTTAATATTCAGTACAATAAAGTTAGTTTAGAAAATTGAGCAGATCATGCCAGTGATATGAAAGGGATCAGGACTGGTTCCATTGTACATCTTTTAGACTTTGAATGATCCCGTGGCAGAAATGTCATTCCAAATCCTATTTTCTGTAAAGGTTGTTAATTTTATTAAGTACAAAATAATACCCACTGGATTGTGCAGTCCTTGGGAAATGTGTGCATGCCCTGGGCTCAGAGCAGAAAGGAGGACTGAGGGATTTTCATGCCCATTTTTCTTTGAAGACTGGATTGAGCCTGAACTGTGTCAATATCAAAGCAAGTGGTATCAGCCCAGCAGGGGTGCAGACAGGGCCACCAGGTGATATGAAGCAGCACAGGAGACAAGATGCTGCAGGCTCCTAAATCTTTCACTGTTTGTATTAATTTGAAATTAATTAAAATAAATACAATTAATATAAGTCAAAACCCTAAGGATTTTCTCTTTCCCCTTTACATGGGGTGATTGAAATGCAAAAGACTAATGCCAGCAGGGATTTTTAACTTTTCCAATGCCTCCAAACATGCTTGTATCTAGTTTTACTGTTGGACTGATCACTCACTTTATTTCCTAATAAACTTTACTTTGAGGTTAGTCAACCTCTTTTGCTTTGTGTTTTTACCGTACATTTATGCCTTTGGAAAACTTTTTATTTTATCTGGTGTTGTAATCTTTTAGTCTTTGGTTACATAAAACCTGTGTTAGGGACAGAATTACTTGATATCTGATTAGAGCTAAACTACATCTCTGCTAGTAATATTGTTGTTTAGCAATTTCGGGTGGGAATCTGAAAAAAATGACATCTGTAGGTACAGCACTGTCCTTGAACACACTGGATGTATACAGGTTCATATAACTCTAAAAGCAAAATACTCCAAGCTGTCAAATTTGAATCAATTGAATTCTATTTAAAAAACTGTGGAAGAAGTATTAGTAATCTCAGGCACAGAAAGTTACATCTGATTCTTCAGTTCTCTCAAAAGAAGTTGATTTCATTTATATATTGTGGTGTATTTTTGTATTATCTTTGTATATTAAGCCATAAAAACTGAAACCATATTCCAGTCACTGGAAGGACGTGAAAGCATTTGGTTTTAGCTGACTCAGCTGAAGATGGTAGCACTGTTTATGTTGGGATCAGGATGTTGTGACCAGCTTGTGCATATTACAAGATCAGTTTTGATGGGTATAAAAATTACCCAGGGGAAGTGTTCTGCTTGTACAAATTCATGTAGTGATGAGCTCGGCCTGATGAAAAACAGCACCTCTAACTTTGCTCTTGCTGCCAAGTTAGATAACTCATCTAAGCTGTTGTCTAGTTTCCCTCCACCTCCATGTGAGAGCAAGAGAATGAGCCCCTCCCGAGGGTCATCTCTCTCACGTGGCTCCTGTGACATGCACAGCTGTCCAGCCCAGAAGTCTTTTACTTTTTTTTAGTTCCAAATGGATTGTGCTTCCTCCTGGACAAGGGTGAGGGAAGGAGAAGGCATGTTGCCAAGCAGATGAGGGCACATCTGGTGTTTAGGGTGCCAGCCCTTGGTAAACCATCACACAAGATGACACTTAACATCACCTCCTGTTCATGGGGCAGATAGGTAGGAAGAAAAAATGTTGCCTTAGTATTAATTTACTAACTTTCATAGAAATGTTATCAGTATGAAACTCTACCATCTTTTTCTATTTATAGTTTTTGTGCCAGCAAGAGTTAAGTTAGTTACCCAGCACCCAGGGAGCACAAATTAGTTGCTTTCCATTCTACCACAGCTTATTTAACACAGAGCAGCAGTGCACTTCAACATCCACAGAAAGGATGTAGGGGAGAAGTACTGGCTCAGGAATCTTAGCATGACATATTATTTCTTCCCTTCACTGTCTGCTGGAAGAATGGTTTTATTTAAATTAAATAAATAGCTGCTTCTGTAGCTACTACCTGAGATGATGTCTTTGACTAAATCAGGTTTCCTAGAGGGCAGGAAAAAGTTTTACTGTTAATTTCCTAGCTCAGTCGGGTAGAAAATGCAAAATTATCTAGCTTTAGATGTCTGCAAACATACATAACACAATTTTCTATTTAAGCTGCATCTCTGTGTGTTAGGGAGACAGAAGTAGTTGATAATATCTTAAAACTGTGCTTTTGTTATAAATAGAGGAGCTACTACTGTTGCAAATTGAGGGGCTCACCTCAAAATCATGACATATTGTAGGCTACTAAAAAGCCAATGACTATGGCTAGGTGAGAGGAAAACACAAGTTTATTTTAGGGACAGAGTGTTTCAGGGTAAATGGTGATCCTTTAAGGGGCCCTGGTGAGATCCTGGTCTTGCTTTTCTCTCCTCTGCCAGGTGTCTTGTGGTGCTGTGGTGCCCATATACATTTCTTTTCATAAGTCCCAACTAGTGTTTCTGTCTGGGAAGTAAAACTCCACTTTTTTAGAGTAAGGAGGCATGATGTTTGTGTTGAAGGGAAGTGTGTTAACGGAGCTGCAATGTGGCAGCTTTGTTCTTCACCAGATTTCTCCCCTTCTGTGACCCCTCTAAAAGCAGTAAGCCTGGATGTGCATGGAGCCTGTGCTGTGCTTCTCAGTTGACTTTCTGGCAATACCTTGCATATTCAGATTGACTCAGTTAAATGGATTTGCAGTGGTGGGACTGTGCTCTTTTCCCATGGTGAGACAGAACAGGCTGCTCAGCACTTGCCTGCTTGTCCTCGGGTCTTTCCTGGAGTTCCATCCCAGGGTTCTGGGTATAAGCCAGGCTGCTGTTCACCAATAAAATGCCAGCTGTGACAATTGTGCCACCAGCTGCTAATCAGGGTCAGTCGTAATGCAGCTCTGCTCCTATGAGGTCCTGCCCTATTTTGTGTTGAGGCTGAAGGAACAGCCCTGGTAACCACACTGCTCAGCATCTCACCAGCTTGTGTGGTAGGGTACCGACATGCAAGCCAGGGTCACTAGTCTGTTTTGGCCATTTAAGATCCACTTCTTAGTGCCTGTGTGTAACTTGTGGTTTGCACACAGGGAAGCCAGGGTCTGCAAAGGTCATTCATGATGATAGTGGCACATAAGGCAGCTTCTCACCTTGCTGAAGGAGGTGGGGTGCAATGTCAGAAGCCAAAGACCACTCCATTTCCAAGCTGTGTTCTAGGGTGGATTGTGGGAGCTCACCACGGTTCACCACCAACTGTCCTGCTCTGCTCAAAATGAAATGGTTAAATGGTTCAAGGTGGTGAGCTCTTCATTCCATACGGACGATAAAGGCAATTGTGGTTGAATCAAACATCTCAGAGAAGTGGAGACAGTGACAGTTCTCTGTATCAGTTGAGGTGGGGTTGTGTGGTGTGTCCATGTTTCATTGCTACTAATGTTGCTCTCCACTCAATGTGGAGCCTGCAGCTCCCCCTGCCACTTCCACACCTCTCCTCCCATGATTTCCCACATCAGTGCAGCTCTATACCACAGTGCAGCGAGGCCCATGTGAGGTTTTCTGCTTGGGCAAAGCCACACAGCCTGACACCTATGGGACATCTGGGAAAGCCCAGGCTGAGGCTCAGCTCCAGGTCCTGCTATCAGTGCTCCACAGATCTGTTCTGTGCCACAGATAGGTTTGTCCACTAATATTTTTGTCCAAGATTGCCTGAAAAATTCAAATTTAGCCCCAGCTCTGGTGTACTATTTTTAAGGTTTTCAAAAATGCATTATATTTTAAACCATGATTCTTTGTTTAGAAAATGGGGGGTTTTGTATGTCTATAAACCTGTTGCTCGTTTATGATCTAAATTGACTAGAATTGAAAAATTGAGGTACTTCAGTCTAAGAGGAGTGTGAATATATTTTGCAAAATATGAGAAAAAATGAATGACTAGAAAGTCATGTTAAGGTTGAAACCACTATGATTTGGAGTGGAGAGAAACAATTGCGTAAACATAAAGAAAAACTTCCAATTTAAATAACTTATAACAAAATACTTAACTGTGTATTTTCCCTTAGAATTTAAAATACCTTTTATGGAAGCTTTCCCTGTGTCTGCCCAAACAAAATTTGCATAAGAGGTTCACATCATCCACCAAAGACCCACAGCTGTGGGATGTGGTTCCCAGTATTATCTTGTGATTCTGCAGTGAGGTAACATGATGCTCAGACTGTACCTTCTGGTTTGAGAGGCTTAGAATTCTCTCTCTTGCTTGTATCTGCATTTTGAGTGATCAGCTGAATGTCCTGCTCACACAATTAGCTTCATGTATTTCATCAGAATAGACTCTAACATGCTGTAAGTACCACGTGGGAAAGAGTTTGTCAGGCACTGTGGAAGAATTTGATGCATGGAAGTTTGGAAGAAGGATGGATTGTTTAGAATGAGTTAAGGTACGAGTTAACTGCTATGAGTTCAGGAAATGGAAGAATGTCAGTATAATATTGGGAAATACTTCATAGTCATAAGGTCTACTAGTCTGTTAAATAATCTTCCAACTCAAGTGATGAAATCCCTGTTGCTTAAGATTCTTTAAATAGAACAATAGCACGATGTTAGAGGCAATTCTTCTCCGTTTATGCGCTAGACTAAAAGACATAATGCTATTCAATATCTACCCACAGCTCTGAGTGCTGAGCAATTTATTTTGAGACTGAACAAGAAAATGGTGATGAATATTTCAAAACTTGTTTTAGTATCTCACGACAGCTATTGTTTTGTTAAAAATTACAGAAAAATGAAACTGCATGTTTTATTGATGTAAACCTTCTTCAACATATATATTTCTCACTGGTTTTTGACCTTGCATTGCCTGGCCTTGCTAAATGTTGAATTTCCATTCTAATAAGCAAAAATGTCAAAGTGTCAGATTCAGGTGGGTGGAGAAATGAGGAAATTAGACTGAGCACAGAAGCCTTGAATAGATGCCTAATTGCCTTCAAAATGGGTAGAATGTTCAAAATTGTCTCATGGTAGGCAGGTATACCAATTGTTCTTAAATACATAAGTATTATGTAAATACAAAGAATTTACTGCATGGAAATACATTCAAATCATGTTTCTATGACTGATTTTCTGTTCAGTTTTCTACATGACAAATTCAATTTTTATCCCCTTCTGATCTTGTTCTGATATTAATGCCTTGATGGAGCAATCACTTTATACCATCATTTCACTGTGAATAGGACTAAAATAGAACAGTATTAAGATTCCCAGCTTTGTGGGGTGAAGCATCCGCAAAAGTGCAGTATGCCAGCCAGGAAGAGCAAGGACTATAAGACATTTTAGTTGTTTTTACTTAGCAGCATTTACTTTTCATACTCTAGTTGCTAATGATGGGGGAAAAAAACATTCAAAGAATGACTTGGGGGTGTAGGCACAGAGGTTTCTCTCTGTTGGCAGAGATTGAAACAAGAATGCTGGGGTATAAGTTGTCTATTAATTTCAGGGGGTTTTAGATATGGTGCTTGCAATAGTATTTTAAAGGTGATAATATTTCAAAAGCTTAGATGATGTTTTTGCTATTTCCATTGTTAACTCTTCCCCTGCCCATCAGACCACACAGCAGAGGGGAGAAGTTCCACCACTGGGAGGATCTTCACTACCCCTTGTAATGAATAAGTAGAGGCTGGAAGATCAAGCTGGTTTGGAAATGCTGAACTACTTTTAAATGAAGATGCCAATTTGAAATATTTAAAGGGGTTTCAGATTTGCTGAGCTTAAGTTTGTCAAAACTGAAGAAATCCATGGAACTCTGAATTCTGCAAAGCTTGCTTTTTAAGAGCAAAGAACTATTGAAAGAATTTTAACAACCTCTCATGCCAACTCGCGTGCTTAATCATCATGTTTGTTATTGTTATAAAGTGCCTAAAATTGTTCTAGCTCAGGCCTGGCAGCTCCAGTTCCAGTTTTTGGCACTTATTTCTGTCTGGTTTTTAAAAAGTGGCTTATATTATCCACCTCACTTTCCCGTCCATAAAATGGGGTGGGAGAGTACAAATGTTTGCGCGTGTGTTGGGTAATGGGACGACAAGGAAGAAACAGATAGTGACAAATCCTCTTTCCTGGCCCATTTCCACACAGGATTATTTGACTGATTATGTGCACCTAATTTAGTCACTCTTAGTGTTTAATCTGCAGAGGGTAAAAAGTAGTTCAAACCACTCGCACACCAGGCTACCAGACACCAGTTTCGCTGGAGAAGGCGGTGCATTGACTCATGATTAGATTATTCCCATTACAGACACCCAAGGTGTCTCTATCCTTTAATTCTGTGGGAGAATGTTGATTCAATGATCAGTTTTGTGAATGTAGCTACTGTGGCAACCTGCTTAGGTGCCCCTATACTGGGAGGTTGCATCAGCCCCTTCTTTATTTTAAAGGTGTCCTGTGGCTGATTTTGTGCTTCCCTGGTCAATATTACAGTATGATTAACTTCATTAACTTCTTAGAGAGATACAAAGAAAACAGTGAAGATATTTCTAAAATAACTTCCTTTTTTCAATCTTTATATCACATTTTCTAAAACATCTAGTCTTCAGTGATCCTGAAGGGTATCCCCTTTGATAGGGATATGAGAGAGACATGAGGAAGAAGAGAGCTGATGGTGGAGTGCAAATTTTACAGTCTGGGGAAAAGCCTCGGTCAGTCCAGAGCCAGTAAAAGGCACAAGCACAAATACTCGTCTTTTTGGGGACACTCAGCACTTGGAACAGAGGCACTTAAAATGTCCTTTGGAAAATACGAAGACAAGCAGCAGCTGGAACATGTCTGTCATATCCAAATTAAAACTGCTCTGAAGACCAGAAAACTCACTATGAATCATCTCCTTTTCATACTCTAATCTTCCTATTCTATCTGTTGAGGGGGAAAATACTCGTTTGGAAGTGAACCCTGTGGGTATTCATTGCAATGGATTAATCTTGTAATTTAGCCCAGAGAAAAATTAAGGAATAAAGCTTTGAAGAAATGAGAGCTCATCTGTTTCTCTTTTTCTTTTTTCTTTTTTTTCTAATTTTTTTTCCTTTTTTTTCTTTGCCTTCTAAAGGAATTACAGTTAAAATCTTCATAGTTTCCCACTAATGAAGTACGACCTTGCGGGACTTTTGAGAAACTTTCTGCTTCACCATGTCCCTCTCATGCATTTCATTTCAGTTTATAAATCAATATTTAAAAAGGCTTAATTCTGGATGTCTAGCTATGGGGCTCATCACTGGAGTATTTCATTGACTTCATCTGTAGTTTTTGCGCTTTCTGAAATTCAAGCCTGTGGTAATCTAGATGCATTCAACTCCATAAAGATACATCTTCAAAAAGCACCACTTATTGCTTCTGGGTCAATTCTGCATTTTGCATTGTCTGTGAAGTTGAAGCCAGTGAGCACAGTGAGGCACTCTGAAATCTTTAAGTAAATCAAACAGTTGCCTGACTGAACCAATTACTGTCAGTGACAAAAATCATTACAGACTACATGATAATAGGCTTTCTTCCAGAGATAACTTTTTTTTCAAAAAATAAGTATTAATGTAAAGATACAAGAAGTTTGATATGGTAGTTGGGAGCCAAATTTGAGTGACAGTGAGACAAAGAAAAATACTTGTGTCACAGTTCTGAGTTATGTAAATTTTGAAAGGATTTTTGAAATTATGTTTTCCCTTGTGTGATTTCTGCTTAGGGTCAGCAAGGCTGTTAGCTTGTTTTCCTAAACAAGAATCAAATAAGCTTGAGGTTCAGTGTTTCTTTGATCTCTTTCAACAAGGACCAAATTTAAAAAGTGAGGCTGAGATGATCTCCTTGCAATCATATTATTAACAGCTGTAGTCAAAAGTAAAATGTTGTGAATTTGTCACACACACAGTTCAATCCAATTGCCTAACCAGCAATAAACAGGACCAAAGTTATAAGTACTGTAAATATTACTAGCAAATCGCATTTAGACCAAAAGGTTTCAGAAAACAAAACTGTCCTCTTTATAGAACATGAAAAATCAATTAACAAATGGTATGCTCTTGCAAAATGAAGTGTGGATAATGAACACAAACAAATGGGGATTTGGAAATAGCCTGTAATCTGTCCCTTTTGGGAAGGAGAGTGAGTGATTAGTTGAGGAGAACCATAGTGGATTAGTGCAGGTATGTATTAACAGTGGAGCAAAGGAAGACAAACTTCAAAGATGTTTCTAATCTTTGATCCCATTAGGAACCCTGCAGAAGACTTGTGAATTCTAATTTAGTAGTATGAGAAGTGTTACAGCCAAAAGAGTGCAACACTATTTTTAGAGGAAAAACTTTTTCCATGTAGAGGTTAGTCTGGAATATCACTTATGACTTTTTTTCCATCACATTAAACTAGTCCAAACAGGTTAAAATTGAGGTCATTTATGTAAATCTTCCAGGTGCTCTTAAGAATATCTGAAATAAAAGAAGGAACAGCATCTTTTGCAGCTTTCATTGTTGCCACGAGTCTGTTAGTTGTGATCCAAGAACTTGAAGATTGCAGTTTAAACAGCCTTTCCTTCCGGCTTTCTACTTGACATTTGGCCTCCAGAGGCCTGGACAGGATTACATGAGCCTGTAAACAGCTCAGAATGTTGTGGTTCTTTGTCTTGTGACAGGTGTGAGACCACAGGCTTTCAACTTGGGATTTCCAAAGTTAATTTAAATGCTAAAAGGAAGCTGACTGAGGTCTGAAACAAGTGAAACCACCACTGGCAGAAAAATGACAGATTGAGACTCTCCAACCAAGAATGCTAAGCTGACTAAAATAGGAACAACTGCACAGTATTTTCCTCCGAGGTGAGAGCTATCAGAAACTGTAGGCTTTTGGCACACAAGACATCAGTGAAACCACCATCAGCAGTAGCAAATGTTCGGTCCTTTGGAGATGAGCCCAAGAACGGCTTCCCGTGTGGCCACTTTGAGGGTCTATCTGTGGCATTGGTGTGGTTGGAGGAGAAAGCTGCTGCCGTTTGTGTGGTTTACAAACAAGACTTTGATTCTGTTCCCTATGGCAAGGAGTCAATTAAGCTGGGCTACGTGGTGTAAATCTTTAATTTATGCTCTTCAAAACTTCATGATCTGCTCACCTGTTTTGACACAGTGGAAGTTGCCATCACTACTTCCACAGAAGGCTACATAGTCAGAAATACTTACACAGCAATGTGAACATTTAGGATGAGAGAACGCACTGCGCTGATTCAGAGGTGGGAACGGGACCTCATTGGAAGAGCTGGCAGTGTTCCCATATAAACCTCAACATCGGATCGCACATCGGTAGGGTTTGTCTCGGAATGGGGCACGTCACTCACTGTGTGCTGATTCTCCAAGCAGTCCTAAGGATACACTGTTATTTTAGTGCACACTATCTGGATTGGGCTATTAGGCACTGAGCAGTGTCTGGTTTTTTATGTAAAAAGGTAAAAACTGCTAACCAGAATGCAAAGGAGATGATGCATACACTGGCCAGTTTATGGACTGATGCCAGCAGCAACTTCTGGCAACACTAATGCTGCACAGAGGACCTTGGTGACACAAAACAAGGCCAGGTCAGTTAGTTTTTGTATATCACAAACCTTTCTCCAGCTGAACATGACACCAGTCTTTTCTGTTTGTTTTCTTATTTAAAGCAAGCCTCCCAAAGAAGATGAATTCCATTATAGTCCTTAATTAGACTACCACAAAGAAAGAAAATTGATTCTAATTGGCAGAGAAGAGTCAGGAGACACTCTTCTACCTCACCACTAAAAGCAGAGAAGCAACACAGTAAATGAAGGAGTAAGTTGTCTCCTACCACTGCCATGCATCTCAGAAATAGTGTACATTTCTGGTGCCCTGATAGTGTAATATTGAAGTTTAGTCAGTGGTTAACTTCCTTTCTATCACACATTGCAGTTATACTGTGCTCCTGCCAGCGATTCCTGGAAAGGTATGCACAACCTCCAGAGAAACTAAGCAAAACTGAGTGAGGACTGAGGAGTTTTGAATAAAATGGCATGTCTCAATCAAAACATCTTATGGCCAAACCTGGGAAACCCTTGTATTGTCTTCCCCTGCTGCTAAACTCTATATAATAGTATGGGCTGGAGTTCAGTCTACGCCCTCAAGTACATGGTATGATTTTTTGGATTTAAACAAGAGAATTAAAAATGCATCAGTTTTAACCAGAATTTTTCTCCTAAAAAAAAAATACATAATTTATTTGACACTTTTTATAAACTCTTCTGTGCACTTTTTACTGCACATGAGACAATCTACGAATTAATATTACTTTTGTAATATGAGGAAAGGGGATTTCCCAATGAATGTTATTACAATACTTCTATTTAAACTGAAGGCCTATTTTTAGATGCTTGGATGTGTCCTGGGATAAAACATTCTTTCTCTGACACGTTCTAATGTTGACTAAATGTATTATGTACTGCATCTAGGTATCTGAGCAATTTTAATTGTCTCGGAGGTACACAATAGCGTTTTAGAATTAAGATATTTATCACTTGTCACAGCTTGTAAATTTAGATACAAAACAGGCCTGTACACTGTCAAGCTGTGTGGGAAAGAAGAATAAGTGGTAACGTCATGGTCTCTGTATGCCTTCCAAAGAACAGTTTGGAAGTATGTTTTAAAAATATCTAAGAGGTAATTTAAAAAGGTGTCATTTAAAAAAGCTTAAACCTGAAAGAAAGATGCAAGAAAATTTAAAAGAAAAAAGCTGATGCTAAGAAGCTGTTTCTTGTGTGCACAAGTCAGTCCCACTTCTTTGGCAAAGAGATAGCTGCTCTAAGAAATGTACTGAATTATGCATGGCTTACCAACAATCCTGCTCTGGAGCTCGGTTGTGATGGCTTTGGGGAATGTGTGCACTCCTGAACTGTCATCTGCCTACCCATTGTGTGAAGCAAAAGTACCTGCAGATAAAAAATTCAGATTAATTGAAAAAACCTCCAAGCAGCTCACTAAGTGATAGAAGCTTGCTATCAGTCACAGCTGGAAGATTAAACTGTGGACTGCCATGGTAAACAATTTGCAGCTACGATTCATTTGGTATTCCCCATTTTGAAGCATGCCAGCTGTCATGTTAAAAAAAAAAGCCCAACTAGTAAAACTAGTCTAAAACATCAAAGATTGGTACATTTTAAATCAGACTGACTTTTTTGTGGAGCCCACAATTCCGTAACTGTGCAATTTTTGATTTTGTTTTTCTTTTTAATTGGATTGGATAGATGGCAAACCTTTCCCTAAGTGGTATCTCAGCAGCTGTTCTAAGATGGTTTGTGCCCTTTGCCAGGGTGATGGGAAACATCTTGGCAGGGTGGAAGCAAAGCAGCAAGGTCCATTTATGACTTCTCCCCTGCCCATATAGCCAGATACTTGGAGTGATTATCCTTCTAATATACATTATAATGCCTATTTATAGTTCTTTAAGTGTGATCATTCTGTTAGTGTTTGATTCCAACATGCCTGTGCACTGTCTCTGTTTTGCTGTTTTCTCTCATGGCTTTAGACAAGGGACTGCCTCCCTTATTTGTGCTGCCCATCACTTGCGTGGCACCCAGTGGTGATTTGGAAAACTGGTGCTAAATAAGAATTGTGGTAACATCTGCCTCTACAACAGCAGACACAAAACTTCACCCTGCTTTTCTTACAGTTTGTAATTAACTAGTGAAATGTATATGCAATTAGCTTTGACAATGCTTCCAGGAAGATACCTCATGCTTGTTTGAAAGTTTACGTCACTGAATAGGTATTTTAGAGGGCAGTTTTTTGGGGAAGGAAACTCTACTTGAGTTTTTAGATGTTTTTCACTGGGTGGATTGTAAAGAAGTCAGGGTTTTCCCCAGACTTGGATTTCTGAATTTTTTGCAACTTCCATCACCAACACAAGGTCCTCCCACTGCTTGACATGATGCCCTGGTACTTGGAGCCAGGCTAGGTGGGCTGGACAAACCAATTGTGGTGGATAATGTGCTCAGTCACATTAGCCCTGTGAGTGTGCACAAATTCTGCCTGTGGCTAAGAAGATGCTGCTGCCTCTGCCTGTGACTGTGGGGGCAAGGAGCTGGCTGCTGGTACCTTTGGACGTTTCACCTCGCGCAGCTGCAGCACTCGGAATTTGGGGGTCCTGCTGCAGCCAGGAGTGCAGCTGAGAACCAAACACTCAACTTTCTTGATTCCTGTCCTTGGCTTGGCATTGGACCTGATAATATTAATAGAATTTTGCTTTGAGCGTAGGGCACAAGGTGTAGGAGCCTATTGCAGTAAAATAAACTAGGTCGATACAGCACTTAGTATGTTTTATATCCCCCAATATGTAGTGTATATTCCTGCATATCAAGTGATATGTTATTTACAGAATTTTGGTTGCACTTAGAATAAATTTATTTAAATTTAACTTCTCTTCAGCATGAGCTTGCAGACCTGGAGATAAATAAGCCACAGTTGACATTAGACTTTCATCACATTCTATTCTGCTTAGCAGATTTTTAACTATTCCATTCTGGCAGCATATTAGCAAAGATACAGGAACAAATCACCTTATATAAATTGCTGTTCATCTGGTAGGGGCTGGGGGGCTTTAGATTTTACACTTTCCTTCTTTTGCAGTATCATTCTGGAGATGAAACAGTTTTTCTGGTAGCGGTTCTAAAATTGTCAGAGCAATCTGCAAGTGCTAAGAGATGGGAAGGGATGGCTTAGCTGGGGGTGGCCCTGGCACCCACCTTGCGTCAGAAGTCCTAAACTGTCTGTTAGCCATGGAGGTTTTCAGCACAGGGCTTCAAGACAAACTCTCCAAGAACTCAGGGAGACGTGTAGGAATTAAACAGTACAAGTACAGGGAGTAATTAAGAGCTTAAGGATCACTTGCACTCATACTAACTTGAATAATTGTTTTCATTGGCTTCATAAGTTCTAGTCAGTGCTATATACCTTGGAAGGAGAGGTCTCCAGCAGTCAGCTGCAGCACCAGCTGGGAATTTATATCATCCGGAGAACTTGGGAACAAGGTGTTTCCACTGTGACTGCAAGTGGGAATTCCAACAATAGCAGATAATAAACAACCTACATTTTCAAATATCTCACTTTTGTTTAAAAAAGCCCCCACAACACATTATTAGACACTTGAAGGTTAATCTATTTACAGCTGCATAAAGAGCCCCAGTTAGCTGAAATATGGAGAGTCTCTCCATATGGTAGTGTTAGTACCAGTTCCACCAATTCTGAAAAAGTAGGAAAACTGCCTGCACTTTCCTGCTGTCTGAAGGGGCACTGTGTGGTGACAGATTTTAGCATTTTTGTGTTGCATGATATGGCTAGACACAGAAACCTTTATTTTCAGCAGACAAACATATTCAGTCAGTTTTTTGGCTCTAGGTTCAATTTATACATTCATATTTCTAAAGAAATTTCAGTTGAAAGCTGTTGGTAAATAATGATTGGTTTTCTTTCAGAAAACTTTTGGGAGGCAGGCAAGTGTTGTTATCACTGCCTTGTGGAAAAGGCAGAGCTCTCACATGAGCCGTCTTGGAGCATATTGGAAGGTTTATGTGGGATAGTTGAAATGCAGGTTCCTTCACCTCTCTGAATATGCTGTGTCCCAGGGTAATTGGTCTGAGACCCAGAGTTGGGCTTTCTGGGACCACAACAGGCCCCACAACAGGGAAAATGACCACCAGCTGTGGGAACAGTGTACTGAAAGAGAAGTTCATCAAAGCCATGTCAGAGGGAGCATGACAAAGCTGTGAGACCGTGTTTGAAGTGTTCTGACACAAATGTCACGCTTAGCCACTTGTTCTCAGCTCCAGTGAAGCAAAGCTCTGCTTCCTTGGGGACAGTTTTAGGAATATTTATGCTTTTATATGATGCAATGGTGTCCCCTCCAGACTTCCTTAGTTGAGGGAGAACTTCCATGGGTGTGTTTCAGCAGCGAAGTAGATATAGTCCTTCATCTCTGTAAAGCTAGCTTTGGCATTTATCATATCAAAGTATTCAAATTTATGAAACAGTTTCTTGGAGCTCAGTTAGTCCCATGAGTGACTTTGTTACAGAACCAGCAGCTGAGCTGCCTCCCTGTTAAAACTGCGCAGGGAAAAGAGAGAATAGTGTCGTGTGAACTGCAGGGAAATTAGAACAAGCTAGTCAAAAAATAGCAACGACAGAAGTTAGACAATAAAGGTGCTTTAATGTAGACCATAAGACATGAGTCTAGAAACGTGGTCCTAATGTGTGTTATACTCTAGTGCACAAGTAAAAGTATAGCCAGATTGCAGTCAGAAAAGATCATATTTGATAACGGATACTTTTTCCATTAGGAAATGGTAATGAATATGTGTAAGGCATTTCACAAGCTTTCTCAGGGATATCAGAGACGTAAGGTCACTGGAAACAGGGCAGCATGGTGAGAAGACTTGCGCTTCTTAGATCATCAGTAATATTAAGCATGACTTGGGGCAGATTTTCTGTACTGTTGTTTATTACGTGTAGAGGATGGACCTTGACTAGGAAGCTTGTTTCTTTTATATTTCTTGAAAATAATTCATGACTTCTAACCTATATTTCTCTTGCAAGAGTTTATACCTGCTTGTCTTGTTCTCTCTGCAGAGGATGCAGAGAATTGCTTCTGCCCAATACACATGCAGAGAATTGTTTCTGCCTAATACATATTTGAAGACTTCTGTCATGTCTCATCTTATTTCCCTTCTGTAGAGATGAATCAATCCAAGAGCTTCAGGTTTTTCTCATGCCATGAAACCCATAGTTTCAAAGACCTCTGATAATTTTCTGTTCCTTACTTTTGGACTTCTACTTTGTCTGAGTGTGATTTCCCAGACCTAGACTAGTTATAGAAAGCGAATATAAATCCCACTTTGTAAAACTTTTCATAATGGAAGTCAATCATCCATCAAGGTCAAGGAAACTAAATCTTTCAGAGTTGATATGAACCTGCCTAAGGATACCAATCAGAGAACAGGCAGAGCCAGGAGGATGACCCAAGACCCCAAATCCCTGGCCAGTCCTTGTGAAGACTGGCAAAAACACTACCTGCAAGCCTTTCCCTGGAGAAATGTATCATGTGGAATCACTAAAAGATCTGGACTGCCCCCGGGAAGAGGTCTTTTTTCTTGCAAAGTGTGAGACGTAGCAATGCCTCTTGTATTTATGTGCTGGCTGCTCTTGGTATGGCATTCACCCAGCTGAACTCCTACAGGCTCCAGTCTCTTGCAGGTTAAAGGCATGACAATTTAATATGTGCTTTATCCTGTTCCCTGTCACCTTCAAAACCTTCTGTAAATGGAGATAGGCATCCAAGTTTAAGTTCTGTTCAGAGTAAATTTGTGCCTTTTAGTGATGGATTAGAGAAGAAAACCAGTGCATTTTAAAAAAGAAGGGCTGGTATATTCTGCTTGCTCCAACCAGAGCTCACTTCACCAACTCAATAAAGTAAAACTACAAGTACCTCTAAAATGATGTTGTAGGAGAGCTTGCCCAGCATGAGCTACAATTGCAGAAAATTATTTCTTCTTAATTAGTGTGCAATAGCGAGTACATTAAGATGTTCAACCTTCTCCTTAGCTATATGATGTTTGCTGAAACACAGCACATCTCAGCCGCATTGAATGAACACCTACTTATCTATCTGGTTTAAAAATGCTAAAATATTCTAATTGTTACTCAGCTGATCTATACATCTTACCTTTGTGATTGCTCAGGCATGTTTACATTTTTATTGTTTGTTTTAGGGGTTTTTTTTGTGGTTTGGTGTTTGTTTGGGTTTTTAAAATAAGATACAGTTATTAATTTTCTTCTCTGCTCTATTGGAATAGTTTAGCTGTAATTTAAGATGCAGTAACTTTGTTACCGGTGGAAATCAATTAATTAATTTTATATAAGCAATTGCTTAACCTACCCAATGCCAGAGGGACTCCAGTGCAAGAAAGGGCTTAGTAATACTTTATGAACATGCAGCACTTGCACCAGCACACTACTGATTAAAAAACACAGGAGGCTTTTCTTCAAAGGATTCTGAATAAAGCCTTTGGTCCTGCTTCCACACGTGTAATTTTTTTTTATTGTCCTAAATACATTTGTTAGACTACCTCATTTTGAACTTTAGCTGAAGCTACATTAGAGAAAGATTTTGCATGCATTTAATCAATCACTGAAACAATCGAGAGTTATATATATATTTGACCTGATAAATATCTCAGCATTTAAAATCCTTCTGAATCCTTGGATAGTGCTACTTAATCTCTTAAACATGCACTTACAATTACTTAAGAATCCACACACTGGAGATCTAGTGACCCAGTTGTGCTCTGCACTGCCGTGTGTGGGAGGCGATTTAGGTTTTATTAATCTAAATAATTTTTGAACCCTGTGAACGTACTCAGGACTTTGCAAGTGCTGATGAGCATTGCTTGCAAGCTGAGCAAATGGTGTTCTCCAGCCAGAAGCTCCGTGACGGGTGCACAGCCCTGCGTTGCACACTGTGGTGGTGAGCTCTGCCCTTAAAAGATCTTTCAAATGTAGTGTAGTTACTAGGAAATGTGTGTGCTGAAACTTGCAGTGGTATCAGATACTGTGGCAAGGAAACTGACTGGAGATTGCCTGAAAGTTTTGAACTCAAATAATAGTTTTTTTCCAAATGTAGATGTTCTCGATAGTACAGAAGAAAAGTAAATGCTTCTCCTTCCTTTGAGGTACAGTGGTGATCTTAACATGACTTAAACTGCATTTCAGGGTAGTTGCAGCCTCTGCATGCTTTATTAGTATCACTAGCTACAACCCCTTTGTATGATCCCTTACCTATGAATTATTTCTGTTCCAGAGAGGGAGGAAAAAATTATGTATGATGTAATATAATGTCTACTATACATCTCTCCTGAAGCAATAGAGTGGTGTTTATTGGTATGAATGCACCAATCTTAGTCATCATAAACCCCACTGTATGAAGCTATTAAAAATTATTTGTTACTGGTGATAATATGTATATATTTATTAGAAGTTGTCAATATTTTAATGTCTAGCCTCATAACTATCTGTGCTTAGAGAGATACTGTCAAGTTAAATGTTCCTTCTCTATGTTTCAAATGGTGCATTTGGTAGTTAAAATGAAAGAATGCAGTAAGAAAAGAAGTTGAACTTACTGTTTGGTTTTGCTTACAATAGTCCAGCCATGTGGATGGATTAGTTGCCATCTAAGCAATTTAATTTCAAACATCCTATAAAGGCATTTCTGAGTCATGCCCTGCACAGCAGCAGTGCTGTTCGAGTTTCTGTCCTTCCTCAAAACCATTGCTGTCTGCTTAAAAAGTTCTTTTGTTTTCTACACCACCCCATTTACCTGCTCCACACACACTTAGAGACCCAATATGTCACTCAGCCCTGTCCCTGAGTCCTCTTAGCACTGATGCTTTCATGCCAAGCAAGTATCCCAAGCTGCTCCTGGGGGAGATGAAAGGGGCAGCCTTGGCAGTAGTGTGATATTGTTCACGTAGACAGTGGAAGGAGCACTGGATTTTCGAGGTGATAGGCATTTTGGGCTCACCTTATCAACCCATCTGCATTAGCAGATGGAAGGTGGGCCTTTCTAGGAGCTGCGTAACAGGTGACAGCTGCTAATTATCATATACTGAAGACTTCGCATGGTGAGCAAGCATTACTTCTAGAGAAGCAAAATTTTTTTTTTCCAGCTCCCCAGTGCAGCTGAGCATGCTGGACTGGGTCTTGGCACTGCAGCTAAAGCCCACCATGATCTGTTCCTTGCCTGTTGTAAGCTGCTGTTGGGTACCTGTAATAAGGGTACGCTGCCCTGAATATTGCCCTCAGGTACTTCCTCCTCTGAAGACACCTCACATCCTCCTCCTCCTATCTCACTGCAACAATGTCATTTGAGGTTCCTCCTTAACTACAGGTCAGACCAGTAGTCCTCATTGTCATGTAGCTCTTGCACCATATGAGGCTGAAAGCCTCCTCAGAGGGCACTAAATCACCTTGCATAGCACAAGAGTCATGCATTGTCATTCAGACTTAAATGTACTTCTTTTGTCAGGGGCAAATAAACCTGTTTTCTTCTCCTATAAGTAGGCTTTGGCAGTAAATGAACACTCTAAGCTAGTCTGCACTATAGGATAGAGAATTCTTACAGAGAAAAAAGGAGAGTGGAACTGTGAGCATATTTACATACAGATAAACTATCTGTTTTTGCTAGGGTCTAATTCAGAAACAACAGGTAGAGCATTAATTAGACCAGCTCAGTTTGCTCTGAGTTTTTCTTCACTCAGAGAAAGTCACCTCCTTCCAAAACTCTCTGAAGTCAGTCACAGTGTGGTCAGAATAAATGCAAGTGCAGCCCCTTCCCTTGCAAGAGCCTTGGGGACCTTGCTACAGCACAAGGGGCATTAAAAACCTCTATGTCACACCTTGGCCTCTAAAACAGCTGAAATATAAACAGGGCTTCTGTGCCACAAAGCTCTGTCCTTAAAAGTACCATAAACAAAAACCAGGACTGTGAACCTAGGCTGCCTTGGAGGTCTGCCTGGGAGTGCCAGAGACAGAATGCTGCTATCCACTGGACAAAACACTGCCACGTCAGAGGCATTAAAATGGCATGTTTATCCTATAAAATGAACTTGAAAGGTTCAGCTCTCCAGCCACCTGCTCAGGTCTGGCTGAGTGTTGTCTGAGAAAGCCTGGGTGGGAAAGAACTTGTTTGGATAGGGTGTCCTTGACTGAGGGACAGTTTATTATCCTCTGAGAATAAAGATATTTTCATTGTGGAAGATTTTGCAGGGTTTTGGGGGGTGGGGGAGTGAGGGGGAGTTCTCCAAAAGAAAGATTCCTGTCACAAATTAGATAGATGAGCTGTATTGAACACATAAGGAAGAATAGTGCCTGGGTAAAATGCATAAGGAAAATGCTCTGAGGCAGACTCAGTTGCGTGACTGTAGGTTTCTTGTGCTGACTTGGAAACCCCAGGAGAACCCGTCTGTCTTATTTGACCATACGATGTCTTCAATGCCATGAAAATGTCTCAGGGGCATAAAAATGTCTTAAAACAGCATTTAGACACCTGTGATTGCATAGATGAATTTCATCTCAAGGAGAGAAATTCAGATAAGCAGACCCTGGCACTCACAATGCTCCCCATGTGCGAGCCACTTGTGGCTCTAGCAACACAAGATCTGGCTCAGTATGGTCAGACACGCCTGCAGAGCTATGTGCCTCCTCCTGAACTCACTGGTGGTTTTAGGCCTCCCAGCCTCCCTTACTTCCCAGGGCAGTTTTTTCTTTTATCTTGTACAAAGAAAGCAAGCAAGTTATATTTACTAAACTGTTACTTTCTACTGAGTCAGCTCTGATCCATTCATACCCTAAATTCTGATGCCATGGCTTATCTTTAAAAATGAGCTATGGATATTGGTTACTTTTGATCTGCCTGCTTTCCACTCTGTTAGCTTTCTGTTTGTCTTCATGGATGATGCATATCCCTCTCCAAAATTGGTTATTCATCTTTAGCTGTGCATGCTTTAAGGTTGAATCTATTATTCCTTGTGCTACATGGCACATCAGAGATAGAGCTTTTCTTGTTAGAAAAACAGTCACTGTAATCAAGTGAAGATTAATGGAAAGATTATTTCTGTGAATATAAAGAATTCATGTAATGCAGTATTTTCCACGTTAATATATTCAGAAACAGGATTGCAATAGTACCACCCCCATCACTTTTACCCCCATGTACAGATAATGTACTGGGCTATGATCTCCCCCCAGACAGTTGCTTGTAGTAGCAGCATCCTGAACTTCTGTACCTGCACATGATGTATCCCACTTAACCAACCCTTCATGAACCGTTTGTCCTTTAAAACATATGTTTTATTCTAGCAGAACATATGGTCTGCCTTGGTCTGCCTTACATACTATTTGAAGCAGCCAGGCTTCATTCCTAGATGTTTTCTGCCTCATTAGAGTCATTATTGTCTTGGTATTTTGTCAAAATGGAGTCCAAAAAAATTTTTTTTTTTTCGTTCTGAGTATGCTGCATCCTTAACAATTATTTTTGAATCAGAGGTGTCCCAGCCTCTCTTAAATCTTCAGCCATATGTTGCAGAGCGAGTGTGAATCTTGTCAGTTCTCAGAGTTTTCATTAATTTATGCCCCCAAATTTTGCCACTGAAGATCTTAGGTCTTCTGACATGGTGTGAATAAAATTCTGAGAACATGTTGTCAGTGACTAGCCTGAAGAGCAGGTGAGGATGTTCTTACGGTCCTCCCTGCTGCAGCAAAGGGTTCATACATGTCTTCTTTTTCTGCCTCCTCTCCTATGAGACAAGCAGCAGAAAATGCCCACAGGTCCTGGGCATGGATCTTGTGGGAAAACATGCACAGGGATGTGATTCTTGCTGAATTCAACAACATGCTCTGGTGGGCTAGAGGGACATGCTTGACTTTATGCTCATGCTTGAGCTAGAGGGACAGCTGCTTGCTGTGGAGATGTTTTTGCCTATCTCACAATGTTTCCTTGTGCACAGGCTGCAAGCACAACGTGAGAGCCATGATGAGGTAGCACTGGATGGCTTTGGAAGGATTTGAAGCCACATCCTCAAAGTCAAAGTGCCTGTCTGTAACATCAGTCCCTGCTCCTCCTTTTCTTGTCTGACTCTGTAAAAGATGCCTAAATTTGGTCCTTCACTTCTGTTGAGGTGCTCTTATTAAGAATGGCCCAAGTCCAATGCCATTTTGATTGCTCACATAGCCGTGGAAACATTTTTTAAAGCCCAAAATTATTCATCTCATTTAACATGTGCCACATGTATCTGGCCATACCAGAACAACCTGGGACCCTCTTGATGAGGGCCCACCCCTGCTGCTGCAGGGACAGTGCTGCAGTGACCTGGGGGCACCAGGAGGCCAAACTACTTCTTTCAGCTATATAGATTACCCAGCAGGAAAATCTGCACTAAGAACCAACTACTTCTTGTGTATTCTGTGTATCTGCCATAGTAACAGTGTGCACAAGCAGTGGCTCACCTGCTTGGGTATGCCCTGAAATCACTGTCAACTTAGTCTGTCCCTACTGTTCCTCTTATTAATTTATGGTTTATTCAGAAAACACAGACATTTGACTGAGGTGCCTTTGGGTCTTTTAGCTGGCTTCTAGCCAAGTTTGCTTGTCAAGGAACCATCCTTTTCTTCTGGTGCAATATGTTTGTGCTGGTTGCTAGGCAGATTACGTCCCAGCTGCATATTTAGCAGGAATGAGAATGGTAACACAGAGTTCGGAGGTGCTGGAGAGCAGCATGGGTTTTTCTGGAAACAGTAAATAAGGGACTAAAATAATGATAGCTGCTGCTTCCCAGGATGGATTTTTTATGCATGAAGTCCTTGAGATTCTGATACTTGCTGTATTTCATGCGGTGTCTTTATTTCTGTTAATGACCAAAAATGTTTGCACAGGCAGCAAGAAAGTTCATCCAAGGAAATGTAAGTAATGTAAAATTTGTTATGAAATAGATGTTTCTTAAAGCTTTACTATTTCCCTCCAATATCTTTTAGGCAAAATCCTATTGGCGCCTGTGCCATTGTATTTCCCCTCTTTGTGTAACCCTTTCTATATGAACGCCTTCAAGTATAGCTTTCTCTACTCGGGAGTTACCATGTTCTCTAAGCAAAGAGATTACTGATCCTCTCATTTCCCATTCATACTATTTCTGTATAAAAATGTGATTATACTGATTGCAGCTTCCTAGTCCGAGGAGCTCCTCTAAGATGCATATCATGGGGCAAGAGGAAATCAGGCAAACAGTATCCTCAGGCTAATCTTGCTGTTGAAATTGGTTTGAGGAAGAATGTTACATTAAGACCCCATCATTTTGATTACTTAGGGTTTGGGGTTTTTTGCCTTTTTAATGTGCCTAAGCTCTGGTCAATGCAAACACTTATTAATCATAGTATATCTTTTCTTTTATCCCTTTCTTATTTTATTTCTGGATCTTTTCTTTTATGGTACAAGATGTGAAGGGTAGAAACTTCTTTCAGCACACTGGGAGCTCCAGCCTAGTACCCACAGAGCCATGTAAATCACTAGATAAATTTGGAGTAAACACACATTTTCAAGTTGCACTTCTAAAAATGAGGAGCTTCTCACTGAACATGCTGGACCCCAGCAAGGCCCCTTGTATATAGGGACTGATAATAGCTTGGTTGTTGTTGGAGGAGAATCTGCTGGGAAGAGTACCAGACAGGCTGAATTCATACCGGCACCTTGTCATGCTCTGTGAGTCTCACCCCAGCAAAAGGGCACTTGTGGGGCAGGCAGAGCCGC
Source organism: Orthonyx spaldingii (assembly GCA_013397795.1). Taxonomy (NCBI): domain Eukaryota; kingdom Metazoa; phylum Chordata; class Aves; order Passeriformes; family Orthonychidae; genus Orthonyx; species Orthonyx spaldingii. The sequence continues at coordinate 262,697 of VZTJ01002354.1, read as the reverse complement.
AGCAGTTTCCTCCTTGCTTTCTTTAGGATGATGATACACTTGGATTTTGGGATGTCCCAGTGGGCAGCTTTCTTCCACTTCTCCACAGAGTAAGTGATGGCCTTACCACGTGCCCTGCTCTTTACACAAAGCTCAGGCGCTCGGGCGCTGTCTCTCGCTGCAGCTGCTGTTCTCTGCAGAACACTGCTCTTGCTGCTTTGCCTGTGGCACAGTTAATGACGCACATCCAAAGGCCACTTCCAATTTCCTCAAGTGGGGATTTCTCTGTCATACATGAACTACAGTGCATCCAGCTGAATAAGGAGCATGTGCTCTGTATTTCTGAAATCAAATTATACCAGGGACTAAATTGTTGAGTTTGGAGAGGGAAAGCAGGATGAGTTCCAATAAGTTTTCTGGTATCTATAACCTCTGACTGCAGGACTGTCTGTGGGACTACCTACTCCATAGCAATCATGCATTCCCTGATTTACTGCTGCCCATGTCTGGCCCCAGTAATGGTGGCATTGTTAGCTGTTGCTGTTCAGGTGAATCAGTCAGTCTTGGCACTACAAGCAACACTGGGGAGACACTGCTGGCCAATTTCCCCACATAAAGAGGCTGTTGCTGGCTGAAGAGTCTGGTCAGTGTTTTGATGGGTAACAATCTGGACCAGTCTTGAGGAACCCACATAGCTCAGGTCTGGGAGAGGTCAGCTCTCATCTTGCCCTTGTGTCTTATTTCCAAAACCAGTGTCACTACTGTTGACCAGATCCAACCAAATTCATCAGATATAGAAATTTCAACATAAACAGCTACAAATAAGAGGTAGGATCTTACTGATGCTCTTACTGAGGGAAAGCCTGCAAAATGAGCTCATCATCTTTAATAGCAGGAAATCCTCACAGGAGAATGGTCATGGAAGTGTTGCAATCTGCAGAAACCTTCATTAACACTACTCTCTCTCTTAGGCACCAGAGGGTCTAGCCAGAAGACATGAGGCACCAGACTGCATTAGCTCCAATGCTGATAAGATTTTTTCCCTTTCACTTGCGTTTGGAATCACCTAATTGCCACCATCTAATGCTCTATTCTCCACAATCTGGTTCCTTTCACAAATTTTAGAAAGCTGGGGGAAAAGGGACATCTCTTAGACTTTTTACAGTCTCCGGAGTTTTACTCTTCCCTGTTCTCCTTCTGAAAAGTGAACTATTCTTTCATATGTATCAGAAACACTGAACAAACTGATAGCAGATATTGAGAGGAGAGAAAAGTAAACAATACTCACACAGAAAACCTTTTTTCTCAATGACCTTTTCTTATCACACTGAGAAAAAGGTAGACAGTATTATCGTCATTGCTAGCACATTTCCCCCAAATATGCTGGCTAATCAGTAAATATAAAGTTGAAGTGAACAGTTTTACTTACTAAGCATTGCCTCATGCCTACCTTCATTAAAATTTATCTACCATCATGTTGCCCAATCATGCACTTTGATTAGATCCTCCTGGAATTCCTCTCCATTCTCAGTCATTTTGTGTAACTTAAATAATTCTGTTTCCTCAGCAGATTCACCACCTTGCATACTGCTTCCTTCTCAAGAATATAACAAAAGATGTTGTGTTGCAGAGATATTGAGAGCACCTACATCTTCATCTTGGGCAAGCAAACAGTTTATTCTTCCTTACCACTTTTCTCAAAACTCTTGCATTTCCACATATGATTGCAAACTTCCATTAATTTTTTCCCATGGGTGACTTTCCCAATAGACTTCAGTAAAACTAAGCAAATGTATGGCCTAGTAATTTTGTGCCCTCATAGAGCTCTGCCAGCTTTATTGCAGATAATGTATTTTGACAGAAATTGTGCTTTTATTTCTCTAAGTTTAACCATCTGAGTTGTGCCTTCAGTGATCTTTTTTATGTTTAGACAACTGTATTTTACAATGTAGAGTGAGAAAAGGTGTATTGCAAAACAAAGAACAGATTCCTATTTATACCCTGCAATAGAAATATTACAAAAAGACAAAACCACAGTGTTGATGCCTCTCACTATTATTTCTGTAAATGAATGGGATATATCCGTGCATTGCTGAAAATCCAATTAGTAGAAGTCCCAGATACTCTCATTCACAATAATGTCTTTGTGTCTTTGCTCTTTTCAAAGAGTATTTGTAATATTTGTAGTTTGTTGCCTACCATGCATTTAGCTGTTTTCTTTCTGTTGTGATTAATGAGTATTAGGAGAGCGCAAGTTTAGCTTACGTGCTATGAAATGAAACTGGGCCAAAACTGTCTGAGGATACCCAACAATGGCTAGATATGATTTTCCTTTCACATATATGGTTATTTTTGATGGTGTACAAGTACTTTAGAATTAGAAAGTCAAATTATTTTCCTCCTTCTATAGCGATAGAGAATATACATCATTTTAGGTGGAAGAGGTGCGGAAACATGGATGGGCTAAGTGCCAGTTGCACAAAAGGCAGATTAATACAGATGGGTTTGTCCTATACCAGCTTTCAAAGCTGTTAATGTGACCTGTTGTGCTGTTGGGTGCATTTGTATTGTCTCAGGAAAGTTATCAAAGGCAGGTCTTGGATGTGCAAATGGAAGAGAAAATAATCTTACCCTCTAAAGATGGAGCTGTCAGAGCAGTGGTGCACCAGCTGTTCCACACCAGAAAGAAATCTTCAAATCCAAACTTGAGAGAGTTCAGAAAGCCATGTTAGGATAAGTTTCTTTATTTTCTTAGTTCTGTGCATCTTAGCTGTCAGAAATAAATGGCTAGTGAACTGAGTCACCCTGGTACTGAAGGTGTGTGTTGTTTGTGAGTGAAATGTTCAATCAGAAGAAAGCATCCTGTCCCTGGCAATCTTTTAAAATTTCACAACTCAGAAAGATTAATTTTGAGAAAGCACTGCCTACCAGCGTCTTGGTCAAAAGCCATAGGAGTACCAATACTTTAGATGGTTCTAATGACTTTGTTAGAGGGTTTTTTGTTGGGTTTTTTTGTTGTTGTTGTTACTTGTGCAAATGAGCACCATAATATAATATTTTTTTTTATGTGTGTGTTCATCTCTGAGGAAGTTACCTCAATTTGTTTACTGGACTGCTTTTGAGATTTAGCCACAAATTATTCCATGCTGGCTTAGAAATATGCCACTTCAGTGCAGTTCATGCTCACAGTGGTTCAAGTAGCTGCCATTTAAATGCAATGGCAAATAACTTTTTAACAGTCATGCAAAAAATAATCACAATCTGAAATATTGCTACCTGCTCTGCTTGTACACTAAGCATTTTGCACCTGGAAAAGAAAGACTGCCATAGTATGTACCTGTAATATCCTGTCTGTAATAGCTAATAAAGGGAGGGTTTGTGTTTATTGATCCGTGCTTGTTTGTAACATTTGAATGTGATAGGCCTCACACTTCCTAAGAAAAAAAAAAGCTATAAAATTGTTTTGAGTTGATATTGCTTTTTCAGCCTCCTCTGTGCAGTATTTTGTGGGGTAGATTGCAACAAGGTTTGACATTGCCCTAATGTCTTAAGAGATTAAAAATAATTTTTCACTTCTGCCTGGAGCAAGTTCAAATTGACTAACTGATTATGATAAATTATGGTATCATTTGGAAAGGTTTATCAGTGCTGTCAGTATTTGTTTAAAATAAATCTGCAACCTTTCTACCTGTTCCCACACCAGGAACTGAATGTCTTACAAATCTCAATAAGTGAATAAACCATTTCAAATACTTACCAAGCGATACTTGTAATGCCAGTAAGATCAAGCTGTTGACAAATGAATGGGAGACATGTATGGGCATCCATGATGGTATTCACAGTACTTGAAAGAGATGGGTTCTGAAAGTACTGCTTAATGTTAAGATTTCTGATCCCAAGACTGAGGCATGTCTTGTTTTTGAATTGCTCAGCTGTTATCTAAGAGGAACTCTAGTATTTCTTCCTACTCAGCAGCTGCCAGCAGAGCATCTCACAGCTTCCAAGCAACTACTATGAAAGAAAGCTTTCCAGTAACTCCTCCAGCCTACTGGCAAATAGAAACCATAGAAGCATAATGTTGTCCCATGGATTCTACAATGTGTGCTGGGGAACACCAGTGTCTTAGTCTGTTTGTATAATTAAGGTCTGAAAGCTGATATATTCATCAGGTCCCTTGGGCTTCTGCCCTGCTGATGCTTCATCGTTGTCTTTGGGACATGTACCCTTAGTACCTAATCGTTGCTCCTTCTGGGGCAGCTGGTGATTTATTTGGTTTCATTTTTGGATTGTTCTTCTTCCTGGCATGTTTATTCTTGTCAGTCCTCAGAATTACTGTATTGATCTCTTAGTCATTATGATTCTGTAATCCGTAGGCTTTTGCTTGGAAGCTACACTCAGAAAAACTCTTTTTTTTTTTTTTTTTTAACTGAGTGGTGTTTGTTTATCATTAGTAGCAGGGAAATTGCAGAGAAAAGAGTTAAGGCCCATCAGCCTTACCAGACAAATCCAGCACAACATGTTTTCCTACCAGTTGTGCCCCAAAACCAGGAGCCTGTCTTTTGGAAATCAGACAAATGAGGACCTTCTGCAGCGAGAAGATGGGACCAGGCACATTTGATAAGTGCTGTGGAGGGAGAAGTTGGAGCAATGTGCCTTCTGTCCTACAGGCATAGAGCTCTCCGTGCAGTTTCATCTCTCAGCACATCACACTAACCAGACAAGTGGAGGCCCCTGTGGTACATATATGTGTACAAAAGAATGGAACAAACAAACCCCATATCCCTGAGGTGTCTATGCTTGGAAGCTCTAAATCTTAAAAATCTTATTTTACATGCCAGCAGGATCATGTTCTATCTTTAATAATATGAAAGCAAGGATTACTTCAATTTCCTTAATGTCTTGTGAGGCAAGCAGCTAATTACCTTCCTGTATTTATTTATTTTTTTAATCTTTTGATGAATTGAAGTAAGGAAATTCTGCAAGGTATTTTCCACTAATTTTTTACCTGCTATCTGGACATCTCCTTTGCCCATCCATGTCTTCTTTGTGCATTCACTTGGAGGAGTTGTTCTACCGTTAAAATTTTAATTATTCCTGGTATTGTAGAACACTATCTCATTATTCTGTATCTTGTATGCTCTCAATTATAAATCAGCATTATTGTTATGAGAATCACCTGGTACTCTTTATGTTCATCTACAAACATTAATATGAAAGTATAAACAGATTCTCTTCAAAAGTGTAGATAAATTCTCAATAAAGCAAGGTATGGTAAAAAGAATCCTTTCCTTCCTGACATTAGCTGTTGAAAGAAAACTGGAAGAGGTTTAATTTCCTTGTAGTTGTCATAGTGGGAAACTATTGAAACTGTATAATCTTAATGTGAACAATTTGTATGTCCCGGTTCATTTAGATAGGTTGTGTTACACCTGCTATTGGAACCAAATGGAGTAACTTTTGCATTATGGGAAGGAAAAAGATGCTGTAGTTTATGGACATAGTGGTCTAGCTCGAGTATTTAGACCCAGATACATTTGTCTTCAAAAAGATGGATTAGGCTGAGGTTACAAGAGTCTAATGTCTGGACCATTGCTTTTAAAGACCAGAAGATTAAGAGTTCTCCAACCTTCCAAGCCATCAAAGGTTGTTCTTTGCAAGATGTCCAATAGCTCAAGATGAGTGAAAAAGAAACAGAGAAATAAAATTAAGTACAAGCTGGATCCTTTTCACCCACCTCTTCCTACATGTAGTTTGCACCCATTAAAGAACTCTGCATGTCGTATCTCAGTGGATTAATAATTAATGCATTGTTTTTGAAAGGCTGCCATGTCAGTGCAATTATTTTAATTTATATTCTTTTCCTGAAGGGATTAATTTCCAAAAAAAGTGTTATATTTCTTTTGGACTTCCTGTAGCGATTGTAGGAAACCACAGAACTGCTATGACCATTAGTTTAATTTGAGAGCTGAAAAAGTTGAGCAGCTCATAGATATGCAAGAACAATGCTAGTAGTTTGCTTTAAAAGTACTCAGTCTAGATATAGGTCAAATTATTAAGCAGAACTTTATAAAATTCTGAAATATAGTGCTCATCTGTCTTTCCAACCATCCCTCATTACTTTGCAGTGCGTGTAATAAGGAACATTCAGTCTGTGGGCATGAGGCAGGTCTCTTCTTAAGGCAGGAACACAAAGCAGTGAGTCAGGGTCAGGATCAGGTTTGGACACCATGACCAGAGACAGGCCCAGCTCAGTGATCTTCAGGCAAGCCCATAGTGATGAGACATGTCTGGTCAAGCCCCAAGTTACCTGTTGACCATAGTTCTGCTCTGTACCAGCTGATCTTGTCCATGTGGTGTCATTGTGAGGTGGTTCAGGTGGGACCCAGGGTGAGAGCCTCATCATGAAGACAGCTCCAAGAGGAGGGTAGCCTTTGTACAGGCTTGCTCCATCCCTTTCTTCATGGCATCTTCACCAGATGTAAATCCAGAGAAATTAACAGAGAAACATTAGAACTTCAGTGATGAATTTGCAGTGTATCAGTGGATTAAACCTCATATTTGTAGTTGGATGATGTGAAAACAGTAAAAAAGGACAGGAGGACACTAATCGTTCTCCTCAAGTATGAAAAACAAGAATGAAGCATTGTGTCAAGACAGTACAAAAATATATGTAACTTCCCTAAGAGATTTTAGCAACATTATAGAAAGAAAAATAAAGGTGGCAGTCAGAGGAGATAAAAAATCCAAGAATCACATATGTACAGCCACATAGCCATTTATGAAGGAGGTGGTCAAAGTCAGTGGCTCAGAACATTTTTTAAATGGCCTCACTGAAGCTTTCTACCTCCTCTTCTAAGGATGTATCCATGACTGACTGTAGCCCCTCACCATTTGCTCCTTTGTTAGAGATCTGGACAATTATTTCTGATTTTTTATTAGACAACTCAAAAAATTTTTTAAACTTGAAGCATTGTGAGAAGAATCTTTATGAAATATTGCTGGGGTTTGAAAAATGTTTCCACTGTGTACAGCCTACTATCGATTTCCAGAGTCAGTAATGGACGCTAACTGAATGCAGGAATCGTTCTTATGTCTGCTATTTGAGAACATCTGTGAATAGATATTTTTATCTCTCTTCTTCTTCCAGTTACAACAAATTTAGTAACATAATTTCTTGTATTTTGTTATATATACAGCCATAAATTCCAAAGATAAGACAGTGACAATGGGAAGCCTTAGTTAAATGAGTCTACAGGCATATGGATGAGTGCTCTTAATAAGTTTCACATTGGTATAAAGAGATCCTGCAACTGAGTCTTGAAACTTGTGTAGGAACTTGTGCAAAAGAGTTGTTAGTGGAGCTAATTAACATCTATTATTATTATTATTATTATTATTATTATTGCTGCTCCCAAATCTTAAAGGCCTGTATTGGTGCATGATTAAGCATTAAATTTTGTATAACTCTGTCTTAGTAAATGATGTAGTCTGCTGGCAATGTGCTGGTAGGACAAATAATATGTTTGCAGTTCAACCCATCAATTTTTTTTCCTTTCTCATTGCCAACATCAGTATTAGCTAATTTTAAACTTTATAGAGTCATAGAATATCCTGAGTTGGAAGGGACCAACAAGGATCATCAACCTCCAGGTCCTGGCCCTGCACAGCACCATCCCCAAGAGTCACACGATGTGCCTAAGAGCACTTTCCAAACAATACTTGTACTCTGGCAGGTTTGGTGCTGTGACCACATCCCTGGGGAGCCTGTTCCAATGTCCAACCACAACCTGAGTGATGAACATTTTCCTAATACCCAACCTAAACCTCCTCTGACACAGCTTGATGCCATTCCCTTGGCTCCTGTCACTGGTCACTACAGAGAAAAGATTAGTGCCTCTTCCCCTCACAAGGAAGTTTTGGACTGCAGTGAGGTCTTCCCTCAGACTCCTCTTCTTCAGGCTGAACAGACCAAGTGACCTTGGCCTTTGCATCTGGCCAGCAATCAAATAGATATTGCTACCTTCCTCCTGCTGGTACAGAAGGACTCTTTATTGCCTGATGACACTTCCTTTGATAAAGTAGAAACACTGAGGTGCACTGGGTAGAAAATACATTAGGAATCAAAGCACCTGGTGGATCATTTTGTAAAGAGGAAAAAATAAAACTTCTGTCCTCCCATTTCCCATCTATGGAGTGTAATTATTGGTGTATATTTTCTCTGTTGGGAATGCTTTACAATTAGAAAAGATGAGTGTTCTGGCAAAAAGGTCTTGACCTGTCACTGGGCAGAAAGAAGAGGAACGGTTCTTCACTTATTCTCACAATATTGTCCAGGGAGGCTGTTCTGACTGCTTACGCTAGCTTCTGACTGTGAATAGTTGTTTTGCCCCTTTGGGGATAAAAATCCCTCATGTGTGACTGACTGATCTTTCTGCTACGCTGAAGACAAAACACTACTCAAAATACTGAGTTTTCCCCATCTTGAACTCCAGTTTCTCTGTAAACACCTGAGCATTGGAGCTATGTAGTTCAAAGTCAGATCAAAGAAATAAAACTGCACTGATTGCATTGGCTGATGATGTCTTGATAGGGAAAAATGAAGTGTCTGTGATGGCTGTTTTATATCTGCCTGACACAGCTGACACTGTTGGTCCAGGATATTTATATTTACACAAATGTAAATTCCATCAGAAACCTGCAGGGATTGTTTCGAAAGGTCTCTTTCCTTTCAGAGACAATACTGGAGGTGACATTAGGCAACTATGTACTCATACTAGCACAGTTTTTCTATGAATTACTTTAGGCATCTGTCTTGTCACTTTGCCCCTACTGTGTATTTTGCTTCTGCACATTTTATTTTCTGTTCAAATGAGTAAGCTAAGTAGTATGTATTCCTATACAACCCTCCCTGCTGAGACTTCATGGTTGTGAACTTGTAAGGTAAAGTGAAATAGAAAAACATTAACCCTGAAAGCTTTAATTGTTTATTCAGCCTTTATCATTCTCCAGGTCCTTTATGATTTAACTCAGAATGTCATTGGTAGATATATTGTTCTTACTTTGTCTTAGCAATTCTTTAAAACGGGTCTGTAACTGAGAAGGACAAGCAGTCTGGGTGATATATCACAGTATATATAATACGTTTCTTTCCCTTTTCATAGAAGAATTCATGGTTCAAAGTGACAGTCCATGCTTTTTTCAGTGGAGAAAGAAAATGCTGATAATATACTACAGCGAATGGAGGGATGACGTAGCATTCAAACATACTTAAGCAACATTTACTTCATGTTAAAAACAAATATTTTCGTAGACTCAGCCCCATGTACACCATGGCTTACCACTAGCTTTTAAAGACTCATGAGCTCTTCACAGGTGATTCTTGTGGCCAAGGCCCTGGTGTTTGGTCACTGGACAATTGGCATCTCTCTGGAGATCTAATGAGTGGCAGGGGTCTGGGAATTTGACACAATTATGAGTAAAATGGAGGCAGGAATGGATTCCTGTCTCAGAAGTCAGGCAGTGTGAACTGGCAATGTTTTACTGGTGACTAGCTCCCTCTGTAGAAGAACTGTAGAGAAAAGTCGTTGGAATAGCCAAAAGATAGAATTAGTAAATTGAACTAATCATTAAGGGCAACCAAGAACCCAGTGCTTGAGTTTGGTCCTTGGTACTCTTTTACTCGTTAAAGACACTACATAAAACCTAGCTATAGCCCCTAGGCCAGGTCTATCCCACAAGGAAGTGAAAAGACTTGTAGGAAAACACCACTGCTTCCTGTATCTGTATTATTCCTGGAGCTGTCCCTCCTCTTGCTTCTTTGAAGTATGAGATCTCGTCCACCCAGAAATTCTGGGATATCCCTCACGCAGTCAGGAAAGTGATTCAGTTCAGATTTATGCAGAATGGCCTCTGTATGTAACAGCTCAGGGTAACATCTTTGGGGGAGCTCCATCTCCACATATTGCACTCTCAAATCCTGGTGTAAGACAACAACACTCGGAATATCAGAGCAAAAGTAAATCCTGTTACAGAAGATATCAGGATGCACTGTCATCAGAAAATGTCTCATCTAACCAGTTAAAACAGATGGCACAGACTACAGTCTGAGGACAGAACAGAAACCTGTTCAGCTGACTCTGTGTTGGTGTCTCCTTGAGATGGACAATCCACTACACACCTCCACCTGTGTTTTCCAGGTTGCTGATGAGGTGCTGGTAGCATACCCAGCTCACAGAGGCACACCTGCTTTGCCATACCTATGTACAGGTGCCTCACCTGGAGCTGAATTCCATCCTTCCCTCTCTTGCTGATCTTTGAAGATCAGATCATGTCTATTTTTGTGTTCACTTCCAGTTGCAGGTCAAGGACACTGGGATTTTCTTTTAAGAAGGTCATATTTCTTGCTTGTGATTCCAGCAGTGCTGTCATTGGACGCATGGCTGTCACACAGATTGATGTGCTCAAGCTGGCTGGATAATCATCACAGCAGCCCCACTATTAGATTGTATCTGTCTTGGACATGCAGATCAGCCGCATCTCCCAGCTGCAGTTCAAGCATATATCCCTCCAAAAGAGCCTGGAGGTGGAATGTGCAGGCTTAACTGGGGTATTATTGAAATGAGCTCTCCTCCATCAAGGCACTTCCATGCTTAGTGTTATGGCTTTTGTTCTCAGGCGCTGGTCTGCTGGCGCAGATCTGCTCTGGGGAGCTGTCACTGTCACTGCACTTGCTGTCAGTGTAGTGTTTTTAATTCTGAGGGAAATCTGGGCACACACGTCTTTCTTTTCTTTGTTTGGTTCCCCAGTAGTCACTCCCTTGACTCCTTTATTTAAGAGTCCAGATGTTTTCCTGAAACCTTTTAATTACTCGAGAGGCATGCACCATTTACTCGGCATAATGTGTTTTGGTTTTCCTGTACGGTGTGTTGGGGTGCATGCTTCTCTTCCATTTTCTTTTTACCTCTGAGATTTCTGGAAACCGATTTACTGACAACAAAAGGAAAAGGGCCTGCCTGTACTTTGGATATTTCTATTCTTGAGAAATCTTTCACATGCTGTAAGCAGTAGTGCTCAAAAAATCAGCGAGCTATCAAAAATAGAGCAGCAAGTAGTGCGCTCCATTTATTTTTGTCTCCCAGCGCTCCATGTTGGATTAGGAACCATTAAATATTTTAAACTGAGGAGGCAAAAAAGGAATTCTGGGCTTGATGCTAAATCCTGACTATACTAGAAAAAGATAAATCAATCTTGTATACTCTTTGGTGATGCATAAATATTCACTGTTATTTAAAAATGCATAATTTGACATTGTTTTGAACTCCCTTGTCATTAAATTAACTCAGCCTTGAGGAAATACTTTTATAGCTGCTTCAAGCAGAGAATCCAAAATACTCTAAAATTTCCAGTACATGATCCAAGTCACTGGCAAACCTGTTTCTGTTCTCTCTTTCCCCCTCTCTCACATCAGTAAAATGTTACACGTTAGAGAGCACTTTCTGTTTTCTTTTGAATAACCTATTGAACATTCTGTGAAACTACGTTGATATCTCAAAAGATATTATTTTTTAAAAATGTGTCATGAAAGCTACATGATACCTTTCTGTGGTCGTCAAACATGTCCATTGAAGTTGATTTTTGTTGATGTTTATCCTCATCTGTGTTTTTCTCAGCCCACACTCTGGTTATCAGCTATCACAGTGCAAACTGTCCGCCCCTTTGTGCTGTTCTGACACACATTGCAGTCGCTGTACAGTGTCATCAGGGTTGGAGTCTGCCTACTTCTTTCAAATGGAAAGAAGTAAAATTTAAATAAAATACATGAATGAGCAGCTCTACAGAATGCAGGCTCAATTCATTTAATTGCTTGTATGGACTAACTGCAGTTGTTATCCCTCACTGCTTAAACACAAACGTTTATTTCTGTTCAAAAATGTTGTCAGTTCCAGCACAGCAGAATACTGGCAATAACTGTAAGGACCGCAATAACTTGTAGCCAGTGTGTAATCTGTGCTTGATGTGTGTGTAATTGATAAAAATTGCTTTCAGTTGGTAACAATGAAAGAATACACCATGCTCCATATATCTGTCCGGATAGCTTTGTACTGGCTTTTGATGATCTTTGGAAGTGTTGCAATAAGACAGAAGGTCAGTGCACTTCATTCCTTTTAAATGAGTTTCCATATGGTCTTTAGTGTGTAATATAAAAGGTGAAAGCACTCTGGGCTTTCTAAGAAAGCATAATTTAGATTAAGCTAATGCTAGCATGTAGGGATTGTAGTGAAACTCTACTCTGTTTGCTTGTATAAAGAAGGCTATCAGCTAGTATTCAAGTGATTCTTGTTTGAATAAATCTTCTCTGTCAGAAAAAAATAATCATGAATTAAAGATGAAAGAGCCAGGATGAGTGAGCGTGTGTGTGGTGACAGAATACTCTGTCTTACTGGCAAGAAAAAAAGAGAAGGATCAAGGGATCAGGGTCTTTAACAAGGGTGGGCAGAGAAACATCCCTGAGGGAGTCATTTAGGTACAGCAAGTGAAGGGTAGGAGTTATAGTCCCATCTCCTTCTCAAGGCCGTCTCTCCCAAGCAAGGAGCAGCTCTGACCTCGGTTCCTGCATTAGTCTTTGTGGTAGGAGCAGGATGAGGAGCAGCCATCTGCAAGGGGCACTGTGCTGATTGCTTCCTTTGTCATCTGGGAATTGTTATTCCTCTTGCTTCCACACTGAGTAAGATGGGGTAATATTTTTCCATGTGTTTCTGGGACAAGAGCACAGTTGGATATCCATGAGAGTCAGGTTCTGGTTCCTGGCACTTCCTTTTAAAGGGGTCATTTGGCTCCTTGGTAAGACAACAGAATCTACAGGCATAGGAGATGCCAGCTCCCTAAACTGCTGATACAATATACCTAAAAAAGGTGTTGTTCATCTGGAGAAAACAGGATTAGTATACAAATTGCATTATTAGGGAGGAACTGGCCAGAGAAAAGACAAGCTCAGCTGCCACTGGAAAGGGGATTATTAGGCTAAGATGAAGATATTAATAGAGTCCTTCCAAAACTGATTTGGGGACTAATCTTATTTAGTATTTTAATTTCTGACCTTGGTGGGGGTTTGTTAATGAAATTTGCTGACTATCTCAGGTGTGACAGCTGCATCAATAAAGAAAAGATTTGTTTATCATACAAAGAGTCAGATGACCTTGAAGTCTCTGGTAACAGAAGTGGGATGAAATTCAATTGTATAAAAATACAAGTTCCTGCACTTAGAAACTAATAACAGTAATTTTTACTACAAGCTAAGAGGATCAGCTGGGAAAACCTTAATGGGAAGATCTGGTTGTATTTCCTACCCTGTGACCATTAATATAATCAATGGCACGTGACCCAGAAAATATCAGAAACAATCCCAGAGATTAATAGAAAGGATTGTTTCAGCAGAGGAATATGAACGCCACCTCGTAAGACTTTGTCAAGACCTCCTTTAGAATTTCATCTTAATCCAAAGAGATTAACTACAGCTGGGACAAAGGCAGAAAGGCCTGCCAGTGGCAGGAAACTGTCCATAGCCACAAGTGAGGGGAAAATCCTGTATGTCTGATAATTTGACAAAGTGAAAGCCCAGAGGAGGTGTAGCCTCTAAATACACATAGGTGGCCATTTAGTGATCAGTGATGGTTTCTTCGTTGTGGTCCATCTATTTCATTTCACCTTTTGAGGACTGCTACCAAATACTGTAAGGGAACACTGCAGTTACAACTGAACATGTAAGCTGGAGAGAAGTGTCCCCCAATTTTCTCCAGGTTTATTTTACTTTCCCCTGATTTCCAGCATAAGTGTGTCCTTCACCCCAAGAATGCAGAAAAAGCGCTACTAAAGCGATCAGAAGGATGAACAGCCTGATATATAAGATAAAACGTAAAAGATTTGTCTCATTTAGTATTATAAAGTCGTGTATATAAATATTGTGATGGGGGATACATGTGAGGATAAAGAAAATATTAAATGAAAGGACGATGGTGGCTTGAAAACATCTGGGTATATATGGCTGTGTAGAAACTTACACCTGAAATTTTAATAAAATTAGAAATTAGAAGGTTCTTAATATAGGAGGAAAGAGACTAGAGAAGAACTTCCATGTAGAAATAGCTAAAAAAGCCCCACACCTTTTAAGCTTGTGAACAGCACTGTGTGATACAGTTCCTCACCATATCAGGATGGTGAATTTCAGTACACAGATTCTCTAGTCGGTCTCTGTATTTTGCTATTTGTTTCTACCAAGGTACAGGAGACATAGGCCAGAACATTTTTAAGCATTATAGGAACTTCTCAGCAGCATTGTACGAACAGAGATTCTCTTGCTTTGATTTTTACACATATATAATAGTCAAGATGATTTCATCAGTGCTTTCATTCATCTTAACTTACTCAAGTATAATGGAAGCTGCCTACATTTAGAAAGTCTCCTTTTCAGCATCACAGATGTGTCATTATAATTGTAACTGCATTCCTTGTCTTATTTTTGCACTGAGTAGAAATAATAGCACATTCATAACAAAATTTTAAGATATTGCTGCATATGTCCAACTGTGTGTTGAGGTGGCAGAAAACTATTGCTGTTTTTTTCCAGAAAATATGAAAATAATTGTATATTCATATTTTCAAAGGGGAAAAACTTAATTCTCTTTGACAGAAGTTTTCAGCCTCCTTTAGTCTTTTAACTTTTGAATTTTTTTGTTAGTATTATTTTCACTGAGAAAGAAAGTAAAAGGAAAAAGGAGATAGGCAGAAGGAGGGAAAAAACCCTGAAAAGGCGATAGCTAGAATAGCTCAAGTTGTATTCTGCAAAAGACGGGGAAGGCAGAAAAAAGCCATTCCTTATAATGAAATATTGTTGTCAAATTGACATGAACAGGACTCTTCAGCCTAAGGAAGAAAAGTCTGGCTAGATACAGTAAGTCTTCAAGTCATGAAAAGGTGTTGCAAGAAGTAATAGTCTGTTCTCAATGCCAAAAGTGGATAAAACAAGTAGCTAATGGATGAAAATTGCAGAAGCACTGAAGTGGGATATTATAAAACCCCTTTTTGAATAGCAGATGCTGTAGGCAGGGAAGGTTGTGTGGGAGGCTGAGGAAGTGCTGTCATCCAAAGGGGATCCTGAGAAGTGATGTGTATTGCAGCTGCACCACCGGCTTGCACAGGGGCACTGAGCATTCCTTGCAGGCTCCTGACGACTCCCAGGGTGGCTGGAGGAAGGGATCAGCCCTGTCCATTGCTGAAATGTCTCTCCTCAATAAATACTATTAAATTGGAGAGATATGAACACACACACACACAAACAACCAACAGAAAAAAAACCCAAAACAAACAAAACAAAACCTCAACAAAAAATCATACTTCAACATCCTTTCTTTTTCTGATTTAGTCTGTTGCATATACTTTGGTCACTTATTTGTAATGGCAAGATTTTTTCTATTTATCATTTATTTATTTTATGATGTCTACAAGTTGGTATGCAATTTGTTTTGAGCACCCCAGAAGCATCTCTTGGCTAAGTTCTGCAGTTGTACAGCTGTAGTGGTTTGAGTTTGTTCACCTGAGTTTTTTGGCTAAACGCCAGCACACTTACCAAATTTTATTTAATTTTGCTGTGAGATAAGGATTAGGAGTAGGTAAAGCAGGCTCAAACTTTAAAGAGTATAAAGAAAGTTTATTAGCAGACCTAAAAGGAAGGAAAAAACTTAAGAACCAGAACAAAACCATCAGAACACTTTTGCTCTTCCCACCTCTCCATTTTTCAATGACAATACAAAAAACAACACTTTGACTTTCAGTCAGTTTACCACTTCTAAATTAGTCTTTCTTCAGTCATTTAGGGAGAGGAGTTTTCTCCTGCTTTACCATGTTGACTTCTCCACAAGAAATACAGTTCTTATGGTTTTCAGCCTCACAACTAGCAGCTGCCCAGGAGAAAAAGATTTCTGCTTGTTGTGGAACGTCCCTCCCACACCAGTAGCTTTCCCA